>RXPK01000384.1:0-102174 GCA_004143645.1 Protaetia brevitarsis | reverse complement strand
TTATTTTGGCATTCGTACATAGATGGCACACCAAAGTATGGTTTTAATGTCATTAATTAGATCTTTTCATTCTTTATGTTTCTGAACGCAATTCCTGAGGAATTATTCTATTGTAATAGCTTGTTCATTTCTTCTTAAACTATGCAAGATATTAGTATTAGAGAATTACAGTAATATATTATTCAATTAAAATAGAAATTAGTTTTATTGCAAAAAAAATGCGGGTTTTTTTTTATTTTTGTAAGTTGCAGTGGAAAAAAACAAATTTTAAAAAAGTTATTTAAAATCCTCTATTTTGTCTTTAGATCTCAAGAGTAAAATGTGTATTCACAGTGTAACAGTAAGACATTAATTGTGCACCTCTGATGTTTTGTGGACACGCTTTCGAGACCTACAATACAAAGTGAATTGGCATCTTTCTAGCGATTAGGGAAATAAATAATCTTAGATTTAATTATATGTATACCATAATAGATATTTTTTATTAATGTGATGTTTGCTTTGACGTTTGAAATATTTAGAAGATCAGACTAGTAGGGAGTTATAAGCAAATAGCTTATAAGTTTTACAGAGACATTAGAAGTTAACTGGTAATGTATTATAATAAAACAAGAAAAAACGTTTTATTCACTCTTTAATTATTTAATTTTTTAATTTGACCATTTTACTACTTCCAACAAATTCTCGGTTCAAATCTTTTGTTTCCAATATCTAATTGATAGTAATACTTGTTGTCCAAAAAATCAGGAAAAACATTCATGTTAAAATATTTGGCCTTTCACATTTGTTTTTATAATCTATTAGCGTTTAAATTGCATGTCTTCGAAGTATTTTCAGATTCGACAGTTTCCATAAATTTGTCTATATAAATATCCTACTGTTTACATTTCTCTGTCCACTTAAGAGCACTATATACAAATGGAAAATGAATATATTTATATAGAAAACATATGTAGAGAATACCACATTTTATTATCAGAAAGAAAACAAAACTACATTTGTTTTTTAGAATTATGAGCATGTTTCCAGCACAATGTATTCAGTCTTTGATCACTTATTCATGTAAGAATTTTTTTGCACACTTTAGAGCAATAAAAGCAAAACTGTATGCTACGATTGAACCATCTAAGTCTTTCGCATAACATATATACACACCACACAGAATACACACGAACTAGTTATCTATAAAACAGTATACAAATTAAAAGATAAATAATCTGAATAAACAAATTCGTTTTTTATAAAACATAAAATACATTACGCATCTTGAAAAGATTTTATGCACAAATATTCTACCACGAAAGTTCGTCACTGTAACTGTATAATAATAACAATAAAATCACTAGTATCCCGTATTTGCAATCAAATGCATAGAAAATGAATACGCACGCGCGATGTATTACGCAAGCCCCCAAACGTATAATCATAAATTATAATAAGAATTTCCCAATAATATGTTACCAGATGTTTACATCCACACGCCCATCTCTTTCAGAACTACCCTCGCTTTCTAAATGTACTTTAAATTTTTCCAACAATATTAAGGCGAATGTACTAGTAGCGCCTCTCATGTTTAATAATTCGACAGAGAGTTGCATTAGAGGATTTAGTTCGTGTACGAAAATAGAGGATGTGCACCCCCTTAACTGAAGAATCCTTTTATCGTGTATGTAGAATAGGACGTTTTTTGAGCTCATTATCTGTTCTCCTATTCTATTCACAAATGATTTTCCTAGAAAATTCCCTTTCTCAAACTAAAAAAAAAAAAAAACTCACCGGTATATTAAAAATGGTGTTTTAGTGAATAATATTAAATTAATTACAATAAATATTAAATTGTTTTTATAATCGAATGACATAAATCTTCTTTTACCATAGAACTCTCAATACAAGCAATTGATAAAAGAGATGTTTTGATATAGAATCCCCACATCCCCAGCAAGCCTGTGTTAATAATAATAAACCGAATTTCGTCAGCAAACATTACTGCAACAAAGTCAAAGGGTATCTAAATTTAATTAAAATTACTTTCTCGATCACAGCGGTTATCGTATTTTGTCCTAGACCGAATAGCGATTGTGGTATGCTGATGCTAAAAGCGGAATTGGAAATTACTCTTTTAATTCCTCTCCAGCAGTCCCACCATTCGTCCGTCTCGTTTAAGACTATATATAGGGGAACGTTTACATTTTAAGTGGCGCGGAAATTTTATTAGACGTGGAAATTTTAACATCAAGAGTGCGAATAAATCGTCCTAAGTGTCATAGAGTCATTGATAACGGCCCGTGCTGGACTTATTTCACAGTCAACTTAGTTCTCTTGCAATTGAAATTAATAGAATTGAATATATTTATTCTCTTAAAATATTTAAAATTAAAATAAAGTCACTTCCAAATGGCTGTCAATAATCTTTAAGTAATCAATATCTAATATCATTTTTCTCAGGTTTTCCCTAACTTCAATGTTTTTTTCGTACGTGGTTTCTACACGCAAGGTGTTGCTATTAAATGATGTAACAAACACAGCACAACAATTAAATGATTAATAATAAATAACGCAATTATCTCAATAATGAATCAATTGATTCTTCAGTACAAGTTTATTACCTTACGAGGTTTCGTTGTTGTATTAGCAAAATTTTTAAGTATTTATAAAGAACATTAAGCAAATTAATATTTGGTTAATATTATAGTAAATTACACAGATCTTTCTATAAAAATTTACCTCTTAACAGTAACCGTGACCTTACAATTTTATTCTTACCCATAACCTTCTCAAAAATAGTAAGAAATTCTTCATAGATACCAAAGAAAAAATAGTCAAAATGTGTAAAACACACGTCATATCTAAAGTAGAATGCAATTGATTGTGCTAGCGCATACATTGGATAAACACAAAACATTTAAGAAAAAGAATGTACGCTCATCAAGAGACATTATACCACCGCTGCATCATCATAAAGAAATGTTTAATATCAAAAAAAAAAACAAGAAAATAAAGATTCAATCAATCACAGAGAAGATATCAACGGTTTAAATATAATTTATAGCAATTTAGTTGGATGAATGATTGTCTGCACTTACACTGAGAGAAATATCATTTTCATTTAAAAGGAATTGCATTAAACCAAAAGTTTTTGCGTTTTCTACATATGGCCAACATGATTTGCTGTTACCTTGAAAGGGAATATAATTTTAAATTCACGCATTTCTTCGGAAATAATATATTTTGCGTTGAAACAGTGATATTGAAGATATTGATAGTTGATTCAAGTCCTCTTTATTTTGAACTTGAAAATTATAGATTGGCAGGAAACCGTAAGCATGCTGATTCAAAGAGGTTTTGCCTTTTCTTACAACATTTATTCGTTTTAGACTTAAACGTAAACACAACAAAATGCCGTGAACATTTTTAATCAAAATTAAAATGAATTATCTCCAAAAATCCATGCACTAAGGAGGGATTTGCCGTTAGAATGTTGTAAAATCCTAGTTAGTATTGGGGAGGAGTTGGTTTAAAGAAATCGTCCTTTCAATGGCGATGACTCCTATCAGACATTTGATCTAGTAAATACACCAGATTAGTATGTTACGATCGTAGTTTCCAGCCTATTTTGTGCGAAATATTATCTGTTACTGGAATGAAATAGGAGATGCGCCATCTAGGTATGCGACAATTTCTCTACAACACATAAGTATACCTGCTCATCTGCTGTACTATATAGGGAGAAAACTGCCATACGAAAATAAAATGCGATATTTATTTTTACTTCAATGTAAATATTTAGTTAAATTAATAAATACTGCGCTATAACTTCAAATAAATCTACTCACCAAATTATTTGTTTGATTGAATACAGGAATATTTTTAATATTCCTAAATCAAGATAATAATTTAATAACTGTAACCAAATGCATGAAAAATGGTTGAAAACAACAAGATCGCTTTTCCCGTGTATAACAGTTTTAAAACCTTCAAACACTATATACACTACTGTAAAGTTCCTTGGCTTATAAGTAAATCAGCATTAACTGAAAAGATTCCAATTATCTCTGAAATTTCTTTAACCTCCGCGCGAAAAAATATTCGCTTTTGTTCGTTATTGATTTGTGTATCTGAGACTTATGCACGTGGGAACATGAATAAAACTAAAATACTTCCGCGTAAAAAAAAAGCACTCAGCTTGAATACAGGTGCTTGCATTTTCCGTTAAAAGGCGAAAGTTTTAAATCAATGTATACATGCGTGTCCACGCAAATAAACCAAAACGTCCGGCTTCTTTTTATTTAAAATACTATTTATAATTCAATAATATAATAACGTACTTAAGAGGAACTAAAATATGTACATAATAATAACAATATAGTATGTAATGTGTATTGTCTTACTTAAATAGACATTATAAAATATTAATCAAAACTAAGGTGCATTTCGTTTAATTACGGTTACTTTCGTCGAAAAGCATGTATACTTAAGAAGAAAATAGTCTTCCGGCAAAACAGCACGCTACTTTCAATTAAAAATAAACACTTTTCCGAGAAAAGGTATTCTTTTCGTTGAATATGATAAAAACCAAAAGTTATAAAACTTTTCATTTAATGCAATCTCTTTTCTCAGTGTATATATAAAAATGGAAATAAGTTACTACTCGAGAATTATAGATCAATATGTTTACTATCGACTATAAAAAGACGTTACCAAAATTGATAGAAAAATTAGATAACTTAGGCAAAAGAAATACAGACAAAATATATATACCATCATATTTGTCAAACAGAATCCAGACGACAAACATTAATAACTCCGAAAGCGACCAACTAACAGCAGAATACGGAATGCCGCAGGATGGAAACCTACCACCAATTCTGTATACAATGTACACAAATGGTATATTTGCTACCAAAACACATGGAAAAATTTATGCATACGCAGATGACATATGCTTAATCTACTATTACAAAAATAGAGGAATGGGTGTTTTAATAACCTCATAAACGAAAATAAAAGGTTCAACCTGGACTTTATGAGAGCCAAGATTGAATAAAGGATGTGTTTGACGTTGGTATTATAGAAACTTGCTAAAATCCTTTTCAAATAGTAGTGTAATCCCTTCGATTTAGATATTAATATACATATATAGAACTTATATATTAATATCGCCTTCCTTCTTGTTCTTGGTTTGATACGTACGGAATTTAATTGAGATCTGAGACACAATATAGGCTTGAATTTGAATTCAACTAGACAACAATTCAAAGCAAAATATGCTCGTAATAGATTTCATCTCGGAGTAATGCACAACTGTGTAAATACTAACTTTGTATAAAGTAATATTGAGGTACGCGTAGGTAGCTCTTAGGTGTATCTTAGGATCCCATCAATGGATTAAAGTTCTGCTTGAATTACTATCCATATTGGTGTTTACATAGCCATGCGTAACCACCTATACTCCCTCAAGGGTCTCAGATTATTTACTATAGTGCTATGTGGAACTATTCCTTTGTTGTACGACAGGTAATGAACTTGTTCCCAAATTCCCAAATTTCTCAGTGGATGATGCAAAGAAACTTCAATGTGAGTGTTTGGATCATTTATATAGACCATGTTCTGTAATTTTTCTTATTTACAAACCGCTTAAATGAAACCATGCTTCGTCGGAAACAAAAAAAGTTAGATCAAGGATTTCGTTATTATTTAAATTTTCTTGAATTCTTATATTGCTACTCACAAAATGACAAATGTCGAAATGATATTAGAAATATAATTACATGTCATAAAAGGTAAACGGCTTATTATAATATGCAAGTACTAATTACTCACTACATACTGAGATGTAATTGATGTTGAAACTCTACACTGTTGAAAATTTTAACACTTTTTTGACTAATTTAATAGTCAGGAGAGGTCCACACTCTTTTTGTGTTATTTTGTCGAGAACTATAGAAGTTTAAATTTGACGAGCAAAGATAGTCAAGTATTGTCTATTGCTAAGGGGTAATTTTGTCCAACTGACACGTAGAATTATAAAATACTTCTAGTCACATTTTATTTGATCTAGACTAGACAAATTTACTAGCTGTTTACTAAATGAATGCGATCTATTGGTGTTTTAACACCATTTTCTAACACAACGTCTTTTTAATATGCAACTCCTATTTCTTAGTGCTATAATATTCTCTCTTAAGACGTTTTCTCAATTATAAATATGCAAAACCACTCATTCACAAGTTTTGTTTCAACTAAACGTACCAATTTTAAAATGATTTTTTGAGAACCATTATAAAATTAAGTGAATGTTTATGCTATTTGATTCAAGTCTAAACTAATTGCGTAAATAGATGTTCCCAATACATCTTTAAGATGTTGAAATTTTTTATGCCCGCTGGAATTAACGTTTAATAACACGAGGTTACACTTTGCACGTCAGTCACATTTGGTGGTTTGTTGGATATGTTAATACGGAGAATCAAACACGAAAACAGATACACGTGCAATGCAGGTGGTGCGTATAATGCAATACTGTATTAGAATAGGTGGGGTTTCTATATTTCTATCCGAGGGAAAAATTCTGATTGGTTGACGCTTCTGAATGTGTAGAAAAATAGTCAATCCTCATATCTGAACAAAGAATTCACACGAAATTCTAGTAATTTCTGTTCTATTAAATACGCGTAGTCAACTCGTCTGGCAAAGTTTGGAAAAATCAACACTAAAATATTTGACTAGCGCAAAATTAACGCCAACACCGTAATATTTTCAACAGTGTATGTTGAAATAGAATACCCGTAATTCCTTGTATCCGTCACATTCGAGTACCAACAATCATCAGTACGATAATCCTCCCTGCAATCAGTACGGCAGGAAATTGTGAACGGGGGCCCAATGTCTATATTTAAATTCTATGTTTCAGTGTCCGGATTTTCCCGATGGATTTATTAATATTCCGGGACAGTTCGTGGAACAGCTGCAATGCGACAGACCTTCATCCAAGGTAAGTCCCTCATCTTAGCGGCGCGGTATTTGATAGTGGCGGATAAATTTTGAATAAGTTTCGGTAATTTAGAAAGCGCCGAAAACCGCCGTTCGATTGTTTCCGGCGCTCTCTCGCCGAGGACGCGGAGAGAGAGAGAGACGGAACAAAGGTCATTTTAAATCTCTATACAAACACGTCCTGAGATGTAAGGGGAAAAATTAAATCTCTACATTATTGAAATTTTCAACCGTGCAAAAGTAAACTTCAATTCTCTGCCGAAAATTATATTTGTATTGCCCTCTTTCCCTTATATACCACAATGTCTGTATCGGAAAGGCTATATACCCACTTGGCAAAATAACATGACTATAACGTCGTCTATATGTTATCTTGTAACGCGAAATGTTACAAAAATATATACAATATACCACATGCAGTAACATTTCTACGACTGTTTAATGTCCGCCTAAGCGATGTTAAGAAACAATATTTCCCAGTAATGTTAATAAGAGGTCTTCGAGTAACATTACTTTAACATGACGATTAATGTTGAAGTATAGCTCTTTCGTAACATTTCTCATATGTTATTAAAGAGAAATATTGATACATTGTGGCAATTAAATGTTTCTATTAATATATCTACACTAATGTTTCTATTAGGATCTTTTATTTACTCCAAAAGTTCTTGCTGCATTATACAAGAAACATGCTGTTGAGGTTTATCGAGAGTTATATTAATTACTATAAAACGGAATCTCAATCAGTCTTATTGAAATTCAATGTTAATATTATAATTTCATGTTACACTCGATAAATCGGGCCCCTCTGTTTATACGAATTTATCTTCACTTACTGAAATTACAATATTAACATTAAACATTAATGCCAGAAAAATATAATGGATAAGACATTTTTATAATATAACATTATAAGTCTTTTTTTGTAGTTATTTTTGCAGGTACATTAAAATGGTCAATCATATATCATATAGTTATTATGTAAAAACTAAATAGTAATACTATGAATAATATTATAAATAGCTATTTAAGTAAACGAAATACACTAATAAATACTTTAAAAAGTAAAATGCTGCTTACAGAAGACAATAAAGGCATTTATTGATTAAAAAAAAGTACATTAAATTCCATTTTAATAAACTTCAGTATTGGAAACAGATTATAGGGCACATAAATTAACATGAATAGAATCTAAACAAAAACTCACAACACATAAGAAAAACGCCCCGAATGCATTTTATTCCTGTTTTTCTATCAAATCTTTGTTTTGTATAACGAAACCATTCCATGACAGTTATTTCATATTCTGTATCTGTGAGTACAATATTTCTTCTAATTCTCTCTGAAATTAAAAAAAAAGACACTGTCAAAAATAGAGATCAGAAAAGCTATTTTATTTATATGAAAATTGAGGATAAGCTGCATATTTTATATATAACACTGTTTATAATTATTGTAAAATTTGTATTTGATCAAGAATTACTATGAATTCTAAGAATGACATTACGTGACATTGCTCATCCTTATAGCACAACAGGTAGGTTTTACTATAACATATATAGGTTATGATATACATAATACATATATGTCTTTAAAGATCTTCCATGAATTTGAAAGGATCGACATACCTACTTTAGCATTATAAATAAAACTGACCTGATAATGTTGATTCATTATTGACGGGAATTTTTTCTCATCAAAATAATTGCGACGCACAATCCCAAGATGGTCCTATCCACGCTCTGTCCAGTCACGATTACCGTATATTGTGAAAGAGGGGGTTCACAGGTTCACGCCAACTCGTGTATACGCGGTATGAAAAAACTTGTGATGGCAAACGATACTAACTTTTACAAGTGCGCAGTGCGCAACCACAACCCCACTAACATGATCATTATAGGCTACAAAAAATGTTAAAAAATGTCATCACCATTATTTACTTTATAGAGAAAATTTGCTCCATTAGTTTTGTGTTTTCAAAATTCTAAATTTGCAGAAACATATATACGTACCTATCTTACACTTTATAAAATGTAAATTTTGTAAATATGGCAATGTTACAACTAAATATTACCTCAACATTTCTGACAACAAAGTCTCTGTTTTTGCAACATTGTTTTAAAATATTTTTTCCTGATTACATTGAAATGTTACTGTAATGGCCTGCAATATTTCTATCATTATTTAATGTTGCTGCAAAATATCAGTAACATGTTTTTGTTTAACATCGCTGTCTAGTAAATAATGTAATATTACTGGGATATCTGCAACATTACTTGCCAAGTGGGTATATGTATATAATAATATACTATATCTTCTGAAATGATTCACTGGGTTTGATGGAAACGAAACACGACGCGTTTTACTTTTTTCCTCAACTCGGGGAGATAATATGCAGCATTCTAATTGAAATATTGATCCCGTTTCCTCCTGGCGTATTGGGAGCGAACCAGTGACTCGTTATTGGCGGTAAATTGTTTGTACCAATTACTGTTTTTGTGGTAACGGCCTACCTACATCACCTAAATACAATAGAGGATTGACGCCGAATTTTATTGGGACATAAACCTCCGCACTACCCTTTAGTTCGTCCTCCAGCATCGGCGTAAGTCATATCATCACGATATCCCCACTAAAATCGGGATTAACGCGTGTTATGGCGCTAAAAGCCGCCCCATAATAGCCACTCTTGGTTAAGTCTTCATTTATACCGCAGTCGTTGATTGTAAATTAGTAAGTGTCGTATTTATTTGTATAAAACACGTGGGAATACCTTTTTTTTCGTGCTTCGATATCGTTGTTAATACCATGTGATTCAAAATGATTGCCGTAAGAAAAAAACTGTTTTCCGGAAAAAATTATCTATACTTATTACCAATTTAATGAGCGAAGTTAGCTACATACAAATTTCATACATTAAATGAATTTTCTTGACATTTAGCGACATTGGCGTGCGTGTTGTAGTATCTTTCGATTATTTATCTTATATTTTTTTCAAATCGTTTATATTTACATCTAATATCACCAACAATAGTATTTCTGAATACTGTAAGAAAATAAGGGAATTTATCTGTGGTAATAGCTCAACAAACAGGTGAAAAATCAATATTAACATTAAGTGAAATAGTTTATTACATTTTATAATTTTATAGGCTTATCATACACTTCAGCGCAACGAGCTGTCAAAAGAAAGTTACATTTTCATCCCTATACAGTTTCTACGGTACAGGACTTATTACCATTAGATCACGATAGGCGATTGGAATATTGTCATTGGTTTAATAACAATTTAAGAGGCGATGATTTGCTAAACAAATCATTTTTCTCGGATGAAGCCTGGTTTTATCTAACAGGCTATATCAATTCACAAAACTATCGTATCTGGTCTGCAGAAAATCCACACGAATTTCGAGAAACGCAATTGCATCCCGTAAAAGTTGGAGTTTGGTTAGCTATGTCCAGGCAACGAATAATATGGCTAATTTTCATCGAGGAAACTGTAACAGCTCAACGTTACCAACAGTTGTTGGAATTGTTTATTGCAGAGTTACAAGAAAATGAGCTTGAAGCAGGTTATTTTCAGCACGATAATGCTCCAGCACATACTGCTCGACAAACCTGCCAATATCTTCAACAGTTTTTTGCTGACAGGTTCGTTAGAGCACAAAGATGGCCACCAAGATCGCCTGATCTAACCCCATTAGATTACTTCATGTTCGGCTATCTAAAAAATAGGATCTATAGAAACCGCATGCATACCATAGAAGAACTGAGAGATGCAGTTTTGTCACTTAATAATTATACTAATTGTATGTTATAATTTAAAGTAATAAATAAATTTAGTTAAACACCAGTTAGTACTGAATTGTAAAATCGTAATTTAGTAAAGTTAAATTAATTACATTTCATTTTTACAAGCAGAAACACCAATCCATAGTCGTTTATATAATGCGAGTTCAAATATAGGTTACGTTTTCCTTATTTAGGACAGATCCGTTTACTTTCTTATGTTCCAACACTGACTTAGTTCAAACCTTCATTACAAACACGCGGCATATACCTACACCCTGTTACTATCTATAGGAGCGGAATTGACAATCATTTTGAATCTCTGTGTACTTGCCACTCATTCACGAGCATTAAATGTGATCTTTTTGTCTTTGACAATTTTTTCTTGCAACTTTCCACCCTGTATAAACATGATTTGTTTGTAGATCGATGCCTGTTAACTCTCTACATAAGGATTTCTTAATACGTACGTCAAACAGTACAGTTAACAATAAATTAAAATATTTTTCATAACCAATACCTTGTTGGGCTAGTGAAGGTTCAAAAATTCTAATTTATTTTTATCATATCTTATATTCAATAGAGTAGATATTTACAATGTATCCCACAAAGATTATATATACAAACAATTTTTCTCTTTATGTACGCATGCGCTTTACAAACGGTTTATCTTATTTGAGATTTATTCCCCACAAAGAGGGTTTAAAGAGGGATAATACACTGAAGGCGTTATTCAGAAATTTTATCAATAGGATTATTTTGTTTACGTGTTTCATTAGATTATTTTCTCCAAGCTTGTTCTATTTTACTTTTGTCATATAAATATCTCTAATCAGAATGTCTATGCACTAAAGCACTACTCACAGTAATATTTTATTTATCACCTATTTAATATAAAAAATAACTGGGTTACAGAACGCCTTGCCAAAATCTTAAGTAGATATGTATTCACCCTAACAGTTGTACCGACACAATACACCTAGAATATGTTTGTCATGCACGTTAACCTTGAATGAAGTATGTGCCACCGGGGCTCATGACTACGTACACCCCATCTCATGTAACGTGAATAAATGCTATGCGTAATATCTTAGCTTCTTCCATTTTGCCATGCATAGGTTCATTTCCCGCCCCATTTGAAGGGTTTTACTAATTCATTCCATCTTTTTCCCGATGTAGTATGGAAGATATTACCTTAAATATGTACACCCACTTTCCATTAGTTAAAAATATATTTTATATCGTTCATGTACATTGCATCCAAATGTCTAATACAATGTTCTCAACTGTGTACGCAATTTTTAGGGGTACGCGGCGCGGCCACAATAAAATAAAACAACCCGGACACGTATGGACCACGTTGACGTGCGCGCGCCACTAAGGGCTTAGTCATCAGAGTGGGGCTGTGTGGCCGGCCAATCACTCGTGTCACTGCACTGCAGTAGCATTGCCTGTTATTACAAGCTCGCTCTCAGTATTGTGTTATTTTTGTGGTGTGTTGTGTTATTCTGCGGACACTCAATCCTGTTGAAACACGTTTACGGACATCTGTTTGAAAACTGAGTCAGGTACCAGTAAGTGAATTTTACAATAAAAATTAACAATGGATAAATGGCTCCTTAAGAAAAGGCCTCATGAAGATCTGCATCAAAATTCTGGGCCATCAACTTCACAAATGAAAGTAGACCTGAACGTCTTGTTACTAATGAGCAGCTCAGGAAAAAATAAAAAAAACCCGAAAACTGGCAAATGAATATAAAAGTAAAAAGAGAAATATGACGAGTTGTACTTAAAATTAGGTTTTACTTGGACTGGAAGCTCAAACGAGCCTAATCCACAATGCGTTGTTTGTGTTCAGAAATTTTATCAAACAATTCTCATGAAACCTTCTCTTTAAAACGCCATTTTGAAAGCAAACATGAGAACTTAGTCAAAAGGAGTTACGGTACTTTGAACGTCTTTTGGAAGATTGAAAAGTAGAAAAACACGATAAAAACATTTTCTGGTGCAGAACAAAAATGAAAGTGCTCTAAAAGCTTCTACAAAGTTAGTCATTTAATTGCGAAGTCTGGTAAAAACCATACTATTGGCGAAAACCTAATCCTCCCTGCGCAGCAGAAATTGTTTCTTGTATGTTTGGAGAGAACGAGGCAAAAAGAATACAGCAATTCCATTATCAAATGATACAGTTTCAAGGAGAATTAGTGATATGGCGTATGACACAAAAGAACAACTTGTTGGAGCAAATTCGAGCTAGTCCTTGCTTTGGTTATACAACTCGATGAAACCACGGATGTCGCTTGGCCTAGCCCAACTGATCGTTTTTGTACGTGGCATTTTTCAAGATGAAATATTTGAAGATATTTTATTTTGTAAGACACTTAAAACATCGACAAAAGGTGAAGATATTTTCAATTTGTTAGATTCTTTTTTTTCCGAAAACCCAGCTCGAGTGGAAAAACTGTGTGTCAGTGTGTATGGATGGTGCTAAGGCTATGAGCGGTCACATCACAGGGCTGGTAGGCCATATTAAAACGGTTTCAACTGAGTGCAAGTTCACTCATTGTGTCCTTCACCGAGAGGCTTTGGTGGCTAAGCACCTCCCTGATGACTTAAAGATGTCCTTGATCAGAGTGTGAAAATTGTGAACTTCATAAAAACTAGGCCCTAAAATCTCGTTACTTTAAAATTCTATGCCAGGATTATGGGGAGCCTCCATGAGGACTTATTGCTACATATCTGAGGTACGATGGCTTTCTCGGGGAATGTTTTGTCCCGTGTATTGAACTCCACAAGAATTCATATTTTTTTTACCGAACACAAATCCCATCTGTCTTCTGTACTTACTGATTTTGATTGGCTTTTGAAGTTGGCTTATTTAAGTGATATTTTTGGAAAACTCAATATCTGGAATTTATCCATGCAAGGCAGTGTTTCTGATATTTTTAATATAGAAAAGAAACTGATGCAATGGTAAAAAGAGCCATTCTCTGGGAAAAACAAATAGAAAATAACAACTGGAGCCGTTTGAAAGATTACTTACATTTTTGCAAGATAATGAGAAAAACAATTCTTGATTTCACTGAACTCAAGACTCAAATGGGCCAGCATTTGAATGCATTGAAGATCCGCATAAGAGAGTACTTTCCACCTTGGGAGAACAGTATAATGATACGTGACCCCTTTAATGCTGATGCTATGGACACTAACCTGACACCTATCTTTCAAAAGGAACACCTCATTGAAGTATCATGTGATCCCACGTTGAAAACAAATATTTGACTGCTGGTATACATTGTTAGATTTCTGGATCGGTATTGGGAAGGAATACAAGAACTGTCAAGCACTGCTGTTAAATTTCTTGTTGGGTTTTCCACCACTTATTTATGTGAAAGGGGATTCTCAAGTTTAACCTAGCTTAAAAAGAAATCTAGAAACAAATTAAATGTTGAAGATGATTTAAGATTGTATTTAGCCAAGTTAAAACCCAATTTTGATAAACTGTGCAAAGGGAAACAAGCTCACCCTTCTCACTAATCTCTTTGAAAGTAAGCGCTTTTTGTTCTTTAAATTTTGTGTGTGTTTGTTTTTAATATAATAAAAATGTTTATAAACAATATCTCTTTGTTTTTATTTAAACATGATGCGTAATTCAGTTTCAAAGGTTAACACTATACTTCTATGCTACATAGAAGGCTTTAAGATTTGTTTAATATTTTAATTATAGTTTACTTAGTAACCGGTAACTGAGAAGGGATACCTAAAATGTTTTGTGGGTAAAAAGGGGTACAGTGTCTAAATAAGTTTGAGAACCACTGGTCTAATATAAGGAAGAAACACCAAACATCAAGATACTTGAAGCTTTATCTATTAGAAAATTTTTTAAGAAGCATATAGCAAGATATATACGCTTCTAGGAGATATTTTGTTAATATTTTACCTGTTCATTTGTGTTGGAAGCATGAGATTTTAAAAGTTTCGATTTAAATGACTAGTTGTGCAAATATCAAAACTTCACATATATAAAACCATTATGGAACTACACATATACATATAATTAAATTATTTATAGAATCCTGCCAAAAATAACTATTTCTGAAAATTTGTAATAGATCGCTTTACAAACGGATTTAAAAATTTAAGAAAAAAATAGCATAAAAAACGTGTTTTATAAAGCCTTTTTTCAAAATAATTCTCTAGCATTGCCTTCTATGATATTATACTTTAACGACTATTCTGTTTTCAAAATTTGTCGCATCAGACATAAAGTATCAGGTATCAATATACTTACCAATTGGGCTTAATTGGTAAGTATATTGATAATACAGTAAACATTATGGGATTGGATCGGCCTTTTGAAACAAAAAAAAAACAACTTTTTTTCCTTCGCAATAAAATATTAATTGCTAACAAAAAAAACCTTTGTTCCATCAAAGAAATTGGTTTTCAATATCAATAAATGTTTGTTTAAGCGTAAGAAACTTTTATTATGTTTTAAATTATTTACTTTTTATTTAACGATATATTCCACAAAGCATAATTTAACTTGAAAGAAAAATCGAAAAGAAAATTTTCTTTTATGTGACATATCTGCCTGAGTGTAAACAATATTTCTTTGGAAATATCCTGTAACTGTAATAACATCCAAGTACAAACGAATAAACGGCTAACTCATTTCTTTTTAAACGGTGAACATCTTGACAGTTCATGATCAATTGTCCTCATTTATTAATTGGTGTGACACAAGAGTTTACAGATTTAATTTACATTTTTATTGTTTAATTCACTTATTTTGTGGTGGTTCCTTAGACTTCATATCTTGAAAGTGATTTATTTAACAATTTATTTTCATATGATGAGCTTCTTCATGCGATATTTGCTTTATTGTTATAGCCGAGGGATTTGTTTGGAAATACGCATATTATATATTGGTGTTTGTGAAATATTTTGTGTTGTTGTTATTTATTTACTTATTAGGAATGCAAAATCCATATTACATGAATTCCTTAAATAAGAAAATAAATAGAGTAAATCCCTATAACATGATAGTGCATTTATATCAACTAAAGGTTAGTTAAATAGTGCTATTACAAATGTTGACATATTTATTGCTACGATGTGATTAGATGAGACAGAAATTTCGTTCCCACATGCTTGCTCTGAAAAATCAGATTTATAACATTGGATGATCATCAATACAAGAACTGACTAGAAAACTATTCTATCCGTATCTATTCTATCTCTTTCTGTATCTGTCAGTTATCTTTCCACAAATACTCCCACATCTCTCCAAACATAGAGTTTAATTATCATAAAGTAAATTTCAACAAACTACGACTTGCTGTAGATTGGGAATTCCTGATAGAATACCGTGATGTAAATAAGGCAACTTCTAAATGTTACGCAGGGTTTTATTCTATTTGCTCTAAATCCCAGGAGATGTACGGAAAATGTCTCATTATACATTATCCACCCACGGCGTAATTTCAAAGTTAAAATTGAAGGAGTATTGTAAAGGTAATTGAAAAATATTCTATAAATTTTGGTGGATGCGCCGGTAAATTAATGTTAAACATGTGGAAGTATGTTTTAAAAAGCGTGATTTTATTTAGATTAAGTTAGGGATGCATCAATTCTCACCGTTGTCCTGCACCATCTACGTTTTATAATTAAAACATGTGTTATTATGTATTAATATTGCTGGGAAACATGTTTTTGCTTACTTTTAAGTTAAACTAGTATTATTACAACCAGAAAGAAGTATTCTTTTAATTATGTTCAACGGTTAAACGAAATTATAACAATGATTACCATACGCTAGTTTTATAAATTTTGGTGGATGCGACCAGTAAATTAATGTTAAACGTGGAAGTATGTTTTAAAAGCTTGATTTTATTTAGGTTAAGTTAGGGGTGTATCAATTCTTCACGTTTGTTCTGGCACCAATCTACGTTTTATAGTTAAAGAGCATCTGTTATTATGTATTAATATTGCTGGGGAAACATGTTTTTGCTTACTTTTAAATTAAATTAGTATTATTATAACGAAAAAGAAGTATTCTTTTAATTATGTTCAACGGTTAAACGAAATTGTAACAATGATTACCATAAGCTAGTTTTATAAATTTTGGTGGATGCATCAATTCTCACCGTTGTCCTGCACCATCTAACGTTTTTAATTAAAGCATCTGTTATTATGTATTAATATATGCTGGGAAACTTGTTTTTTGCTTACTTTTAAATAAAATTGTATTATTTTATAACGGAAAAAGAAGTATTCTTTTAATTACGTTCAACGGTTAAACGAAATTGTAACAACGATTACCATAAGCTAGTTTTATAAATTTTGGTGGATGCGCCAGTAAATTAATGTTAAACGTGGAAGTATGTTTTAAAAAGCATGATTTTATTTAGATTAAGTTAGGGATGCATCAATTCTCACCGTTGTCCTGCACCATGTACGTTTTATAATTAAAGCATCTGTTATTATGTATTAATATTGCTGGGAAACATGTTTTTACTTACTTTCAAATTAAACTAGTATTATTATAACGAAAAAGTATGTTTTAAAAAGCATGATTTTATTTAGATTAAGTTAGGGATGCATCAATTCTCACCGTTGTTCTGCACCATCTACGTTTTATAATTAAAGCATCTGTTATTATGTATTAATATTCCTGGGGAAACATGTTTTTGCTTACTTTTAAATTAAACTAGTATTATTACAACCAAAAAGAAGTATTCTTTTAATTATGTTCAACGGTTAAACGAAATTATAACAATGATTACCATATGCTAGTTTTATAAATTTTGGTGGATGCGCCAGTAAATTAATATTAAAGGTGGAAGTATGTTTTAAAAAGCGTGATTTTATTTAGATTAAGTTAGGGATGTATCAATTCTCACCGTTGTTCTGCACCATCTACGTTTTACAATTAAAGCATCTGTTATTATGTGTATTAATATTGTTGGGAAACATGTTTTTACTTACTTTCAAATTAAACTAGTATTATTATAACGAAAAAGTATGTTTTAAAAAGCATGATTTTATTTAGATTAAGTTAGGGATGCATCAATTTTCCCCGTTGTCCTGCACCATCTACGTTTTATAGTTAAAGCATCTGTTATTATGTATTAATATTGCTGGGGAAACATGTTTTTGCTTACTTTTAAATTAAACTAGTATTATTACAACGAAAAAGAAGTACTCTTTTAATTATGTTCAACGGTTAAACGAAATTATAACAATGATTACCATACGCTAGTTTTATAAATTTTGGTGGATGCGCCAGTAAATTAATATTAAACGTGGAAGTATGTTTTAAAAAGCGTGATTTTATTTAGATTAAGTTAGGGATGTACCAATTCTCACCGTTGTTCTGCACCATCTACGTTTTACAATTAAAGCATCTGTTATTATGTATTAATATTGCTGGGAAACATGTTTTTACTTACTTTTAAATTAAACTAGTATTACTACAACGAAAAAGAAGTATTCTTTTAATTATGTTCAACGGTTAAACGAAATTATAACAATGATTACCATACGCTAGTTTTATAAATTTTGTGGACGCCCAGTAAATTAATATTTAAACGGAAGTATTTTTTAAAAAGCATGATTTATTTAGATTAAGTAAGGGATGCATTCAATTCTCACCGTTGTCCTGCACCATCTACGTTTTATAATTAAAGCATCTTTATTATGATTAATATTCTGGGGAAACATGTTTTTGCTTACTTTTAAATTAAACTAGTATTATTACAACGAAAAAGAAGTATTCTTTTAATTATGTCCAACGGTTAAACAAGATTATAACAATGATTGCCATACGCTAGTTTTATAAATTTTGGTGGACGCGCCAGTAAATTAATATTAAACGTGGAAGTATGTTTTAAAAAGCATGATTTTATTTAGATTAAGTAAGGGATGCATCAATTCTCACCGTTGTCCTGCACCATCTACGTTTTATAATTAAAGCATCTGTTATTATGTATTAATATTGCTGGGGAAAACATGTTTTTGCTTACTTTTAAATTAAACTAGTATTATTACAACGAAAAAGAAGTATTCTTTTAATTATGTCCAACGGTTAAACAAGATTATAACAATGATTGCCATACGCTAGTTTTATAAATTTTGGTGGACGCGCCAGTAAATTAATATTAAACATGGAAGTATGTTTTAAAAAGCATGATTTTATTTAGATTAAGTAAGGGATGCATCAATTCTCACCGTTGTCCTGCACCATCTACGTTTTATAATTAAAGCATCTGTTATTATGTATTAATATTGCTGGGGAAACATGTTTTTGCTTACTTTTAAATTAAACTAGTATTATTACAACGAAAAAGAAGTATTCTTTTAATTATGTTCAACGGTTAAACGAAATTATAACAATGATTACCATACGCTAGTTTTATAAATTTTGGTGGATGCGCCAGTAAATTAATGTTAAACGTGGAAGTATGTTTTAAAATGCGTGATTTTATTTAGGTTAAGTTAGGGGTGTATCAATTCTCCCCGTTGTCCTGCACCATCTACGTTTTATAGTTAAAGCATCTGTTATTATGTATTAATATTGCTGGAGAAACATGTTTTTGCTTACTTTTAAATTAAACTAGTATTATTATAACGAAAAGAGTATTCTTTTAATTATGTTCAACGGTTAAACGAAATTATAACAATGATTACCATACGCTAGTCTTATAAATTTTGGTGGATGCGCCAGTAAATTAATGTTAAACGTGGAAGTATGTTTTAAAATGCGTGATTTTATTTAGGTTAAGTTAGAGGTGTATCAATTCTCCCCGTTGTCCTGCACCATCTACGTTTTATAATTAAAGCATCTGTTATTATGTATTAATATTGCTGGGAAACATGTTTTTGCTTACTTTTAAATTAAACTAGTATTATTACAACCAAAAAGAAGTATTCTTTTAATTATGTTCAACGGTTAAACGAAATTATAACAATGATTACCATACGCTAGTTTTATAAATTTTGGTGGATGCGCCAGTAAATTAATGTTAAACGTGGAAGTATGTTTTAAAAAGCGTGATTTTATTTAGATTAAATTAGGGATGTATCAATTTTCCCCGTTGTCCTGCACCATCTACGTTTTATAATTAAAGCATTTGTTATTATATGTATTAATATTGCTGGGAAACATGTTTTTGCTTACTTTTAAATTAAATTAGTATTATTACAACCAGAAAGAAGTATTCTTTTAATTATTTTCAACGGTTAAACCAAATTATAACAAAGATTACCATACGCTAGTTTTAAAATTTTTGGTGGATGCGCCAGTAAGTTAACGTTAAACGTGGAGATATCTTTTAAAGCGTGATTTTATTTAGAATTGTATCAATTCCCACATCATGGTCGACAAGATTACCCGCAGATTATAGATAAAACTGCACTTACCACGTCGATAATTTGCATCAGAGTCAATCCGAAACTCAACTGCAGCGGGTCAGACTCATTCGCCACGGGCCGTTCCAACACGTTGTAGTGATCCAATAATTTATGAAGGAGCTTCTTCTCATTGTAACCGGCGGACGAATCTGTAAATTGGAAATGTTTTTTTTTTTAAGCCCGATATAATAAGCGGCAATCTGATTACGATCGCAACAACGCTAAAACCAATTACGCTCTTGTAAATTCTAAGCGTAGCTGCGATTATATTTAATTGGCAACGTTTTCGATTGGATGGAAGCTCACGTCGGTTTAATTATCTCGACTTGGCGAGGGACGGGGGAAGGGGGGAGGTGGGTGTTTTCGTCGTCCTTACGATTTGTTTGAGTTAAATTAGATCAATATTATTGTACGGTTAATTATACGGCCCGCGAATAATGTCTCCCTCTCTTTCTATTGTAAGGCGCACATGTCGCAAGGGAGTTTTTAATATAACTCCTGGTCACGTCTGAGACATAAAGAAAAACCGGAAGGCTATGTGTATATAGACTTCAACTCTCTAAAGCAAATATATTGGCTCCCTTATAAGCAAGGGATCCGCAACATCTGGTTTGATAATTTAGTTCCTTCGCCCGAATTGAAAATCCTTTCTTGTTATTTTGATACATAATATATGTATATATATATATATACATATGTATATAGGGAAAAAATAAATATATCGTAGGATATATTTACGTCTATACGAGAACGGATTAATTTTTCCTGCTAACATTATTACTAATAACGCAAATTCTGTTATAAAAATTTTAACAGGTCACAACCCCAATTAATTGCATTCTATTATTTAAAATATAATTATTGTCACGGCTTTGTGAAGACAAAAACAAGGAGAATGATAATTACGTTGCGGGTCAACTCCGGTTCGCGAATATAAGTTGGTTAGACGCAGTCCTTTGCTTAAGAAGAAGAAAAAGAAAACGCTTGTAATTATTTCGAAATCTAATTTCGTTTGCATGTAAATTCGCCCAGATGAAGAGGGAGGCCCCTTTGTCTCTTTGTGTTGCCTCAGAATACCTAATAAGCTGAGACAAATCTTGTCGCAGCTTCAATCAGGTTAATGGTTATTTTGCAGGTCGAAAATCGTCTGTCAAGCGTTAATATATATATATTTTTTTTAAGAATACGCGGAAGAGAGTTGATACCGTCATGTGTGCATACAAATACATACAATGAGAGAGGACAATTATTTCCTGTAGTGGATATTTTGACAGATCAAATCAAAAAGACGTCAATTTGTTTCTAAATGATGTAGGCATTATAAAATTTTGTTTAATATTGCTTTATTCCTTCCCTATGTAAAATCCTAAGTGAGTTTATGTTTTGATAGAAAGCAATTAAAGAAATATAATTTATTTGAGTCATTATTTCAAAATTAGTTTATGTAAACAATTACAGAAGTAGTAAATAAAAGTCGTGAGTTAGTGGACCCAATTTATCTTTAATTGCAGTTACCCTGACCAGTACTGACGTTTCGACAAATTTAGACCTTTTTCAAAGGTTAAAACTACAATTTTTATAACATTTATAAAATACTATATTACAATGCAAAACTTTTACTCCGTATTTAACTTATATAGTCCATATTTGTCAAATAACCAAAAGATTGTTTAATTTTCGTCATATATAATTATTTATACGTTATTCTTTTTTTTAAAACCTTATTAAAACAAAGAGTTCTGCATTGTAATATAGTATTTATAAATGTTATAAAAATTGCAATTTTACCTATGAAAAAGACCCCATTTAGGTCTTTTTCATAAGTTAAAAATTGCAATTTTTATAACATTTATAATACTATATTACAATGCAAAACTTTTACTCCATATTTAACTTATATAGTCCACATTGTCAAATAACCAAAAGGTTTAATTTTCGTCATAATAATTATTTATAAGTTATACTTTTTTTAAAACCTTATTAAAACAAAGGTCTGCATTGTAATATAGTATTTATAAATGTTATAAAAAATTGCAATTTTAACCTATGAAAAAGACCCCAATTTAGGTCTTTTTCAAAAGTTAAAATTGCAATTTTTATAACATTTATAAATACTATATTACAATGCAAAACTTTTACTCCATATTTAACTTATATAGTCCACATTTGTCAAATAACCAAAAGGTTTAATTTTCGTCATATATAATTATTTATAAGTTATACTTCTTTTTTAAAACCTTATTAAAACAAAGAGTTCTGCATTGTAATATAGTATTTATAAATGTTATAAAAATTGCAATTTTAACCTATGAAAAAGACCCCCATTTAGGTCTTTTTCATAAGTTAAAATTGCAATTTTTATAACATTTATAAATACTATATTACAATGCAAAACTTTTACTCCATATTTAACTTATATAGTCCACATTTGTCAAATAACCAAAAGGTTTAATTTTCGTCATATATAATTATTTATAAGTTATACTTTTTTTTTAAACCTTATTAAAACAAAGAGTTCTGCATTGTAATATAGTATTTATAAATGTTATAAAAATTGCAATTTTAACCTATGAAAAAGACCCAATTAGTCTTTTTTCATAAGTTAAAATTGCAATTTTTATAACATTTATAAATACTATATTACAATGCAAAACTTTTACTCCATATTTAACTTAGATAGTCCACATTTGTCAAATAACCAAAAGGTTTAATTTTCGTCATATATAATTATTTATAAGTTATACTTTTTTTAAAAACCTTATTAAAACAAAGAGTTCTGCATTGTAATATAGTATTTATAAATGTTATAAAAATTGCAATTTTAACCTATGGAAAAGACCCCAATTTAGGTCTTTTTCATAAGTTAAAATTGCAATTTTTATAACATTTATAAATACTATATTACAATGCAAAACTTTTACTCCATATTTAACTTAGATAGTCCACATTTGTCAAATAACCAAAAGGTTTAATTTTCGTCATATATAATTATTTATAAGTTATATTTTTTTAAACCTTATTAAAACAAAGAATTCTGCTTTGTAATATAGTATTTATAAATGTTATAAAAATTGCAATTTTAACCTATGAAAAAGACCCCAATTTAGGTCTTTTTCATAAGTTAAAATTGCAATTATTATAACATTTATAACTACTATATTACAATGCAAAACTTTTACTCCATATTTAACTTAGATAGTCCACATTTGTCAAATAACCAAAAGGTTTAATTTTCGTCATATATAATTATTTATAAGTTTTTTTTTTTAAAAACCTTATTAAAACAAAGAGTTCTGCATTGTAATATAGTATTTATAAATGTTATAAAAATTGCAATTTTAACCTATGAAAAAGACCCCAATTTAGGTCTTTTTCATAAGTTAAAATTGCAATTTTTATAACATTTATAAATACTATATTACAATGCAAAACTTTTACTCCATATTTAACTTAGATAGTCCACATTTGTCAAATAACCAAAAGGTTTAATTTTCGTCATATATAATTATTTATAAGTTTTTTTTTTAAAACCTTATTAAAACAAAGAGTTCTGCATTGTAATATAGTATTTATAAATGTTATAAAAATTGCAATTTTAACCTATGAAAAAGACCCCAATTTAGGTCTTTTTCATAAGTTAAAATTGCAATTTTTATAACATTTATAAATACTATATTACAATGCAGAACTCTTTGTTTTAACGAAACGTTAGGAAATGAAGAAAAAATTAAGAATAAGTAACTGAAATTAATGATAAATTGGCTCCACTAATTCACGACTTTTATTTACTGCTCCTGTAATAAAAAATTATGGCCAAGAAAATCATATCAAGAATAAGTAAACAATGTTGCAAAATTTGCTTTCGTGTGGTTTAAGTAAAATCCTTTCTATCAATCGAAAACTTGGTTAGAATGCCCCAATTTTATCAATATTGTAATTGTAATAATAGCTGAAGTTGAGCAGTCTTGATCTTGTTTATTTGTTTATTTTATAAAATGCAACGTTTCTAACAAAACCTTTCTCTGATTCGTCTTCTGGAATGGTTGTATAGCTTGAGTAACTGATAAATATTGCTAAACTTTGGCTATTATTACACTTATTATCTTATTAATATTCTAATTGTAATAGTAGCTGAAGTTGAGCAGTCTTGATATTTCGTTTATTTTATAAAATGCAACGTTTCTAGCAAAACCTTTCTATGATTCGTCTTCTGGAATTGTTGTATAGCTTGAGTAATTGATAAATATTGCTAAACTTTGGCTATTATTACATTTAATTCACACACATTTGTAACCAATGGGATCTTAATTATAATTAACTCTATAATAGACGACTTGTGTTTATAGGAATCGTTAGGGTGGTGGGTTTTCAAGGTTTGATGGATCTAAAATCTACAGGACGACATTATTAAAAGCAAATGTGAATCGCATGCATATAAAATGTGGCGATGGTTTAATTATTACCCACTACTGATGCTACTCTAAACGTGGTCTCATGTTTACGTTTGTAATTGCTTAAAAAGGAAAAGGGATAAATGACTTGTAAAAATGAGTATGCATACCCTTTGGTAGCGTTAAGCAGATGTACAAAAGTATAAACAGTTTCAGCGCTCTACGGCCACAACAAAATAGACATTGCACTCCACTTGCCATATGTAAAAATTGTTAAATTATGTTGTGATGATATAATAAATGTGTCGTAATGGATTTTGCTTTTGGTTTAGCGGTTTATTCGTTTGTTAATCGTTTATTTTTAAGCGCTATTGACATATCTGATGTTTATATTGTTGGCGATTATTTAGATGGATTTCCATTTATTTAGCTGCGATTTCTCTGTTTGAGGATTTTAATTTTGACGTTCACTTCCGTTTCTTCCTTTAGCGTTAGTTTAAAAGAAATATTTTTAGTAGGAGTTAGTTCCTATTTTAAAACCGTAATATATATACATTTGTATATAAATAACACCTCATTTTAAGTTATACACAATGTATATACATACAGATATATGTATTTTATTTTAAAATTTCCTTTCGAATTAATCAGTTTATTTATTTATTTATTTATTAATTTATTAAAAAACGATAATTCAAACTGAGTGTTTAGTTTTTTTGTTGATTTAATTTATTATTATTTTTTTTTTAATTATTGTTTTAACGTTACTCCATTATTTCTGTTATAAATTTATGTTTTATTGGTTATAACCTTGTGCTGGCGGTGCACACTCGTGTACTACTCTTTCTGACCATTTCTGACTGAAAACGCTCTTGCCTCGGAAGTTGTACTACTGCGCTACCGACATGTACCATTAGCTCACTGCCTGCCACGGTTTTAGGGATGCTGCGTTGAAAAGCCGAACGTCCTGCGAGTAGAGCGCAGAGCGGCGAATTCGCGCCTATAACATCCTACAGTCGGCCGAGTGAGCGTCGCAGTCCGCCGCGGACGCCACTGGAATCAGATCAATGAACGGGTGTGCGCATGCGCCAAGATGATGCCGCATCATGACCCGATCACTATAGAATGTTAGATATTTCGAGGTCTATTTACACTTCCCACTTTGGCAGAATGACCATCGCACTTTTTCTCTTCTATTCGGCTTTCGAATAAAGATAAACCCCCTTTGCCGTCTCTGTAATGCGCCAGGGGAGGGGGGGGGCAACCGGGCGTGCGGGGGTGGTGTGTGGTGGTGGGGGCGCGGATTGATGGGGAGGCTCCGTGCGGCGGGGTAGAATGATGCATTTGTTCTCCTAATGATGCGGGTTGCATTTACTGAGCGAAAAGTCTGCCATAAATGTTTGCGGCGTTTGATTTTAATTTTATGAAATTATGGAACCTACATATACAGGCTGTTCCTAAATATCATGTACATAAGGAAGGGGGTAATTATTTGGTTTATTTTGTGCCTAAAATTTCATATAAACATAGGTCTGCAAACGCTTCGTTACCAATCTGCAGGGTGTTGAAATTCCCTTAGCTAGTTAGTCGGCTATTATATTGCTCTTTATATCCTCATGTCCTGATACCCAAATCAGAGACGCCGTACAGTCTCATGCCAGTGTATTGAAGGATTGTTTGCAGTCTCTAATTACAACATTCAAGATTGCCTTGATAGCAATCTGGCTATACTTATTTTCCCCCCTCATGCAGCACATCTGAGAGGCCAGATGATCCTGGTCTTGCAGTGGAAGAATATATAATATATAAGTACAAGGCGCATTGCAACCCTTCTTCAAATTAATCAAACTATGGTATGGCAGGTTATTGGCAAAAATGATTTAAAACCTTTTCATATCTTGCGCGTCCAGAATCTTCAATATGGTGATCGATAATGCTTTATGGTTGAATTTTTGCAATTAGATAAACAGAAACGGTAGACTTTATAAATCACTCAATTCACTCATGATGGCATAAATAACTGTCACAATCAACATTATTGGTCAAATCAAAGCCCATACGGTCCACGGTGCCGATGGAAAGCAGCTATCAGCATCGATTCAGCATTAACCTGCGGTGTGGCATGATCTACAAGCAATTGCTCGGCCCAGTTGTGCTAAATCATCGTCTTACTGGAGGTACATATTTGGAATTTTTAGAAAATAATTTGGTAAATCTACTGGACGATGTTCCATTGAATGTTAGATTATCAGCATGATGGTGCTCCTGTGCATGTTAGTGGTGCTGTGAACCATCATCTTAATAATACGCTTTTCCGTTTGATACTCGAGCAGATGTTTATTAAACTTTTTTCGATCATTTATGTTCCCACAACATCATCTATTAATATTGGGGGATCCATTTTCCTTATTCAAATTGGTTTCGGAATTTCATATAAATCACAGCAGGTAAAGAATTAATTTAAGTCGTTCACCCTGTATATACAGGGTGTTCCTAAATATCATGTACATAAGGAAGGGGGTAATTATTTGGTTTATTTTGTGCCTAAAATTTCATATAAACATAGGTCTGCAAACGCTTCGTTACCAATCTGCAGGGTGTTGAAATTTCAAGATTTTTTTCACTTTTTACTGTATAGCTCCTACAGTTTTTGAGATATTTTGCTCACATTTGGAAGGTAGGTTACGCTATAAGGCCTGCATCATTAGCCATGCAAAATGATGATATAAATCTACAGGGTAAATGACGAAACCTCTTCTAGTGAAGCGGATTATCAAGAAACTGGCGATGAAGAAAGCGATGAACAAGAAGGAAGTGACGATAGTGATGCTAATGATGAACCGCCGGCCATTCGCAAACTTTTATTGGAAAAGATGGTACGAGTAGAATGCACGCGATTGCAAGGGAAAACACGTGCACACAACATGTACAACAGCTTTGAACAAAGTGAAACTTCCACTGGAGTGCATGTTGATACTCCTTGTGACGCATTCAATTTGTTTTTTGATGATACGGTTATTGGTATTGTGGTTACTTTCACTAATAAGGCGGCTGTTTGTATTCTTGGCGATTTGTGGAAACCAGTTGACGACCTTGAAATCCGTGCTTTCTTGGGCCTTTTGATTACTGCTGGAAGAAATAAACAAGGAATGGTGGACTATAATGAGCTATGGAATCCTTTATATGGAAATCCTGTTTATCGAGCGTGTATGTCACGAAATAGATTTACTCAATTACTAAGATTTATTCGTTTTGACGATAAAGCGACCAGAACCCTCCGAAGGCAAAAGGACAAGTTGGCACCAATTAGAGACCTGTGGACCGTGTTAATACAAACTTGCTGAAATATTATCTTCCTGGCAGTAATTTAACCATCGATGAACAACTGGTGCCTTTTAGAGGTCGTGTATCTTTCCGACAGTACCTGCAAGCAAGCCAGATAAGTACGGTATGAAAATTGGTGGATATGCGATAGTGGAACTAGTTATGCGTTACGTGGTATACCGTACCTTAGGAAAAGAAGGTCTCAACAGAGCAGAAAACTTAGCGCAAAAGGTGGTTGAACTTTGTGAACCTTTTCTGAGAACTAAAGGAATATTACGTTCGACAACTTCTTCACCAGCAACGAGCTTGCATCCAGTTTGCTTACCAAGGCCTAACTTGTGTAGGAACGCTCAGAAAAAATAAGCGCTGCATACCACCAAATTTTTTACCTCACAGGCGACGGAATATTGAAAGCAACTTGTTTGGTTTTCAGAAGACAATGACTTTGGTATCTTATGTACCTAAGAAAAATCGCTGTGTCATATTATTATCTACAATGCACAACGACTCCACCATTGATGAGGAAAATAAAATAAATCTGAAATCAATAAGTACTACAATTCCACGAAAGGAGGGGTGGATACACTTGATCAGATGGTACATACATATTCAGTGAAACGCAAAACTAATAGGTGGCCTTGGTCTATTTTTTCAATATAATTGATGTGTGTGGAGTAGCTTCATTTGTCATTTGGAGAATATCCATCCTGACTGGCATATTTCCAAAAAACGAAGACTTCGCAAATTTTCTTACGAGAAATTACAACAGAATTAGTACTGGGGCAAATTAGACGTCGTAGTTTGAGTGGCTTGTATAAAAGTCATACTTCATTGATACAAACTACGTTGAATCAAGTACCAACCACAGAGTCTTCGGCTCGAGAAGTAAGAAAACGAAAACGGTGCTATATTTGCCCATCAAAGAAAAGCAGAATGTCAACACGGTTATGTGATAAGTGTAAGCAAACGGTTTGTGGTGAACATTCAGAGAAAATACTCACGTGCACAAATTGCAAACTACATAAATAACTTTCAAATATTTTACTATCTTGTACTATTTTTAAATTATATCTTCTGACACACAATATTCTTTCTATATGTTTTAATCTTACTATATACCTACTACATGAAATAAATAATGCATATTTTGCTATTATTTACATCAACAATGTGTACAAATAGATGTGTGCCTGTGAGGCACACCTTGGTAGGACACGTTACGATAAAACGTTGGTAGGACTAGGGTTAAAAGCGCTTTTCCGAATTAAAAAAAAAAGTGTTAAATTAACGTTAATTAAACATCCCATATCAGATGCGGATATGAAAAGAAATAAACAAAACATCTTCTCGCAGTGTTAAAAATCGATAAAATTCCGATTGTAATTTAATATTGAAAGATGTGAACCGTTTTGGTAATCAGGTATTTATTACGTACTAGGGTTAAAGTGGATGAGGTGAGCATCGAAATATTTATGGGTTGAATATTTTAATCCGGCCAACCTGTGAATGTAGCTCGCAGCTTTGAGCAAGGGGCAATCTTCACCCGGGGTGGGATGGCAAGCATTTCCTTGGCGTTGATAGAAATTAATAAAATTCTTTCGGGCGAAATTCCCTTCGACGTCTCCCATTATTAATTAAAGGGGGATTATTTGAAGTCTGTAAGGCATTTTGCGTACAGATCGATATAATGTTATATACACGGAGATGGGGGAGTCGCTTTAGAAAATCCCCCCACCCCTTCCCTCCTTCTTGTATATACCTAAATGAATCACTCTCATCTCGTAATTGAGAACAATACAGTATCTTCAGTACGTCTGTGGTATAAGGAGAATTTCGTAGCAATTCTATAATGTGTCGGGGATAAATTTAAAGGCTGTTGCTATACCAATGTGTAAGCATGTGTGATTAGAGTTGTTAAAATTAGATTCCATGCCTTAAGGTTACACGTTTTGACAAAGTGGGAATTTATTATTTCTTGGTTAAATGTAATATATGTAAGTGAACACAATTACTTAAAGAGATCGTTTCAAACTCCATATACAGTACGAAATTTAATTTAATAACAACTCTCATTATACTTAGATGCCAATCAATGACATTTTAAAACCTTTTGTATGAAAGTTAAAACGAGATGCCCCCAGTATTACAGCAGAAATTCAAGATAAGTAGAGCTCGTTGCAATAGAGAATGATACATGACGTCACGTGCGCAATGGACTAATATATATCATCATCAGCATCACTATCGTCACTTCCTTCTTGTTCATCGCTTTCTTCATCGCCAGTTTCTTGATAATCCGCTTCACTAGAAGAGGTTTCGTCATTTGGCTCTTCTTCATCTTCACCATCATTTACATTCCTTCCCAAATCTCATCACTTTCGTACATGCATCGAGCAACTCCTTTTCAGTTAGTGGCCGGCGTCGTCAGTCAACCAATCGGTCATACTTTCTGCATAAATTTCAAAACCAAATAAGCATAAAACAACAAATCTATTTTTACTGGGGTCAATCAAAACTTTATTTTGCTTACCTGGTCTATACTATACTCTCCACTAGGTAAAAGAAATAAAATTAACCAATAGACACCTAAAACGGCCAATGCGTTCGTTAGGAAAGTCACAAATACACTGATAGCAATGCAGTTTGTAAGCTGACTGTGTTAGCAAAACGCATTTAGGGAATTCCCCTTCATATGCAACTGGAAGTTCTTACATACAAGGGGAAATCCCGAAATATAAAGCATATCTTAGTACGGGGATTTCCCACATACCTAGCTTTAAATAACGTAGCAATGCATTTTATAGTATAATAACAGTATGTGCCTCAAAGACACACTTGGTAGGAGTGTCGGTAAATTATGTTTAATTTTTTTAGTAAAATAGGAAAAATATTTTTAAAAAATTTTTTATGTCATTCTGTGTTAATAGTTTATTTTGAGAATACAAAAATCCTCCAGTCTGTGGGCAGTTAACTTACAAAGTTCCAGCAATTTCAAAATCAATTGTGCCTCAAAAGCACACCTTGGTAGGTTAGGGTTAAATTAGCAGGCGTGCTATTTGTAAATTTTTCGCAAAAATCAACGCTAGCAAAATTTAACATATTTCTGGTCGCCATATGTTTATCTGATTGACGTGTAGGTCGTCTATTTTACCGAGTGCTTTTATATTTCAATTTTCTCTTTAAGCTATTAATAAGTGCCCCTAAAGCACTGAGTGTTGCTGTCACACACATTATAATGTCAAAAATTAGCTCAATCATGCCACCCATTCGAGATATTAGCATAAGGGTGGAAGAATTTAAATATTTTTTTATTTTTTTTCTTCAGGAATTCTTAAGCTATCACGCTCAAAAAAATTATGTAGATCAAGGGTCTTCAACCGCGGCCCGCTTGCGGCCCGCCATATGTTTTCTGCGGCCCGCCAACAGCACTCTCAATAACGACTACAATTAAGTAATAAAAAGTACCTTTAGGTTGCCGAATTAGTGAAAACTGCACAGCTCTGTACGTTCTTTTGTCGCTTTATATCCTAGCCGCTAGCCTGTAAATTAACTCGACTCTACTACGAAACGTTCTTTGTTTACAAATTGGGATTGCTTGCACGTGTAGACTGTTGTTGACTATGACCATTGTTCAAAATAAAAGTTGATTTGCTTGATTTCTATTCGAAATACGTCTCCATTACAGATTTCCCCAAAAATCAGAGATCATGCACTGAAAACAATTTCACTTTTTGGATCCACATATACGTGTGAGCAGTTATTTTCACGCATGAAAAACGTGAAATCCAAAACGAGGACCAGAATCACCGATGTTCACCTTGAGAACAGTTTGAGGATTGCAACCAGCAATATTAACCAGATATTGATAAACTGGTTAAAAATAAGCAGTGTCAGACATCTCTTGACAATTGCATTGTATTGATTTTATTTGCCCCTTTTGTTGATGTTGGTCAACAAATAATGTTTTCTACTTATCTACTTGTTTAATCATCCTGACCATTGTCAATAAAAAAATCCTTATAAAAATACCTATGGTGCGGCCCGCTGTGCAGAAAAAAAAATGTTTGGCCCTTGATTTGTAAAACGTTGAAGACCGCTGATGTAGATGATCACTGATTATGGGCATTTTATAAAAAAACAAGAGAAAGAAAGAAAACTCACCCTGTATAGAAGTGAAGAAGTTCTTTCAGTGAAATAGTACAAATAAAAAATAACATATCTTTGAGTAATCTTAGCAGCAGCATTACGTTATTGATTATTTTAAGGTTAAAATAATTATTCATAGTGTGAGTTCAATATTATTTATATGTACGTTTCAGCCCTAGTATACCTATAAAAGCATCGACATATAAAAAAGAATGTTGTAACAATAAAATAATATTTAATTCCGTACACGCAATTCAAAGTGAAAAAATAACCACTTCTCCTTTTGAGGCATGTTTTTTTTTTTCAAGTTGAGTTTAAGAATTCAACTTGATTTTTATATATATTTATATGATATAACATATTAGTATAAATCAATTAAATCTCTGTTAGATATTTACCGTTCTGGTAACAACATAATTCTATCCACATTTGCTATTGCAACAAGCTGTTATAATTTTCTTAATGTTGAACATAACCGCTATTCGTATTTTACTTTGTTCTTACTGCCAAATAGATATATACATTAATGATATTTCCTTAATCAATGCCCTAAGACGTGTATAATTTGTTTTAATATTACAATTATTTGATTGTGAGAGTTTGGAGACTGTTATTTAATGTAATTTCCTTTTATATAGCATAAACAGTAATACTGTAGAAAGTAAGTTAAAATATATCCTCACATAAGTATATTAACATTGTTTTTGATGATTTTCGCCTTTCATTCATTTGACTGCGGTATTCTAGAATCTGCAAATCAATCGATAGCAAGTCCATTGAAGGAACCACTCGATCGACAAAAAGTTGACAAGATTCCGTATCATCAATATTTCATATGAATTGAAAGAGGTTCGTCTGGATAATCGAACGATGAAACCGCATTTCAATAAAGATAGGAGAATCCCGTCTGCGTAGATACGCGAGGAAATCGTTCACATTCTAATGGGGGACAGAGATTTTAGCGGGAAATCGTTTGGTGGCTGTGCATTAATAAAGTTAGCAGAGAAGCGAAGACAATTGAAATGCTTCTTGATGATTTATCTTACATACCTATTAATAGTTGTTGAACGTACTTTCTTCTTAGTGTTTAGGCCTTTAGAAAAAATATAGAAATACATTACAACCTTCCGCTTTATTTCAAAGCTTTACTAACTCCTTCCCTGAATCGTTGAAGTGCTCGCAATCAGTTTTATTTCAACTGCACCTTATGTAATCAAATTTCACAAAAGTACAGGTGAAATAATTCTAATGTAAGCAAACATTCTAATTCTAAATGGCTGTACAGTCGGCGCGCACAAATAATGATAGTTACCTAGAAGAGGGCCGTCCCCCGTTGGATTAGCATATGATGGAATTGCAGCTATCAGTCACGTATTTAAATGTAAACAATACATCACCAGTAGCTGCAAACTCATCATACGCTCGATGTTGTAAAAAAATCGTCACTCACTAGCCTTGTAATAACTTAAATCACTGCGAAAATGGGGACGCAAGCACCTTGCCCGCGTCCTGTCCGCCATTTTATGCACATTGCGAACGGTTGGTTAGGTAGGTTTACGCGCCAAAGCGCGTGCCTGGCGTAGGGCGGCGAATTTGAAATGTGTTTAATGCTTTATGATTGTATATTTATTATTCGTTATTTCTTATATGAAAAGAATAACTAACTAACTTGGAATTAAAATATAAATAAATAAGGTGTCTAACTATAATAAATATAAAAATAATCGATAATTTTAATTAAAAAATCATTGACTAAAAGAAGATTTTGTGTCACTATTTTCTAATTTAACTAATTTAACCCCTAGTAGCAACATTTAAATTTCCCGCAATTAATTTCAGTAACTTCAACATTGAAACACGCAATTCCCTAATGATTTTGCATTATATTACCAGTTACTTTGATGTCCTTCTGTTGCAGTTAGAATATATTAAGAATAATTATGGGAAATTTAAATATTGCTACTAATAGGAGCATATCCATACATCAAATCAGTAAAGTGTTACAAACACACAATGGATTTATTTAACATCCTCATCATTTGACTCAAAATATGACTGTTTCCTCATCCAAACTCCTCTTTATTTTGCGACAATTTATAGATAGATGCACAACCATTACTCATTAATTTGCTCTTCTACTAATTCAGTATCTGCTTTGACTAATATTTTTCTATCGTCGTATTATCAGATAAAAATGACGTATCGTCTGCAAATAACGTACTTATTGCAATCCACACGTCCTTGGAATGTCATTAATAAATACTAAGAAGAGAAGAGGTTCTAACACTAATCCGTGCGACGCTCTTTTATCTAATTCGACGTATTTGAGATGGTAATTTTCTCTCTTCCTTTTTCACTCTATCGTAAAAAAGAATTATTGATTAAATTCTTTAAAGGTTACACGATTTCGCTGGGGAAAGATTTGAGTAAAATGCCTTATTAATGTTGTCATTACCAGTTGAATTGAATGTGTACCAATTAAAGTGTTAATTATTATGTTATCTACTTCACTCTCGGTTATTGTTGGAGTGGTGAGAAGTTTGGGCATCATTTATGATCCACCAAGCATTTCTATTATATCTACGGGAAATTGAAATTGTTATTATAAAATCGTTAAAAGTATGAATTGATAAAGTACAATAATGATTCCAAAGAGACAATAATTATACAAGTCAATTTCAATCAGAGAGCAAAATGCATGTTTTTTTTTTTTGTTATTTTTGTCCCTGAAGGCATATATGTAAAAGGTTTCTCGGGGGCTTTCTCCTTTTTTTTTCAGGAATAAGGATAATTAAAGCACTCCTATGTTATCATTCTATTTGTTTGATCTTTACGTTGGGAAAATTTTTAAGTCTGCAGTCGCTGTTTCAGCTTTATTATTTATACATTTGCCCGGTCCCGTGCGTCTCTCCCGCGGCACCCCCTTCCTACAACCAATCCTTATCTCGAAGCTAATTTGCAATTTAATTAAGGGGTGTATCATCCCTCTATTTTCGTAACACGAACTAAATCACTCTAATGCAACTCTCTGTCGAATATATTGAACATGAGATGGCTACTAGTACCATTCGCTTACTATTGTTGGGAAAAGTTTAAAGTGACAATTTAGAAAGTGATGGGTAGTTTGAAAAGAGATGGTGCGTGTTTCGACCGTAAATATCTGGTAAACATATTCTTGGGAAATTCCTTCAATTATGATTTATGATTATACGTTTGGGGCGCTTGCCTAATACATCGCGGCGTGCGTATTCACTTTCTCTTATGCATTGAATTGAAATACCAGGTACTAGTGATTTTATTATTATTGTACTAGTTACAGTTGACAGACTTCGTGGTATCGAATATTTGTGCACAAAATCTTTCAAGATGGCGTAATGTTATTGTTTATGTTTTATAAATAAACGAAATTTGTTTTATTCAGATTATTTTATCTTTTTAATTTTGTATACTGTTTATTAGATAACTAGTTCGTGTGTATTTCTGTGGTGTGTATAGTTATTGCGAAAGACATTAGATTGTTTCATCGTAGCATACAGTTTTGCTTTTATTTGCTCTAAAGTGTGCAAAAATAACTTCTTACAATGAATAAAAAGTGATCAAATACTGCAATACATTGTGCTGTGAAACATGCTTCAATAATTCTAAAAAACACAAGATGTAGTTTTGTTTTCTTTCTGATAATAAAATGTGGTAAATTCTCTACATATGTTTTCTATATCAAATATATTCATTTTCCATTTTGTATTATAGTGCTCTTACAGTGGACAGAGAAATGTAAAACAGTAGGATATTTATATAGACAAATTTATGGAAAACTGCTTGAATACTCTGAAAATACATTCGAAGACTTGCAATTTCAACGCTTTAATAGATTATTAAAAACAATGTGACAAGGCAATATATTTTAACAATGAATGTTTCTCCATGATTTTTTTGTACCAACAAGTATTACATATCAATCAGGATATTGGAAACTAAAAAGATTTGAACGGAGAATTTTGTTAGAAGTAGTAAAATGGTATAATTAAACAAATTAAATTATTAAAGTAGTGAATAAAACTTTTTTCATGTTTTATTTATAATACATTATGCAGTTAACTTCTATGTCTCTGTAAAAACTTATAAAGCTATTTGCTTATAACTTCCACTACTAGTCATGATTATTTTAAATATTTCAACGTCAAAGCAAACATCACATTAATAAAATAATATCTATTATGGTATACATATAATATAATACTTAAAATTATTTATTTCCCTATCGCTAGAAGATGCCCCTAAGTTCACTTTGTATTTGTAGGTCAGGAAAGCGTGTCCACAAAACATCAGAGGTGCCAAAATTATGTCCTTACTGTTACCTGTGAAATACACATTTTACTCTTTGAGATTCAAGACGAAATAGTAGGATTTTAAAATAAACTTTTTTAACATAATATTGTTTTTTTCCACTGCAAAATTAAAAATATAAAATAAACCCGCATTTTTTTTGCAATAAAACTCCAATTTCTATTTTAATTGAATAATACATTACACTGTAATTCCTCTAATATCTAATATCCTTTGCATAGTTTATAAGAAGAAATGAACAAGCTATTACAATAGAATACATTCCGTCAGAGAATTGCACTATGGAAACATATAAAAGCATGAAGTATTTCTAATTAATGACATTAAAATCATACTTTTTGGTGTGCCATCTATGTCACGAATGCCAAACTAAAGTAATATCCGTTATAGCAGATATCTGTAAACTTCTTTTCTGCGTATCCCAATTTTGTTTTTCAAGTTGTTTATTATAATTAGATTGTTTAATTAGCTATCTTATGTTTATTTTATTTCTACAACAATTCCGAGTGAAGCCATGCAATTTTATCTACATTTACAGCTCCACATTTAAATTTTTTGTTAATTTTCTACATCGCCTGTTCATGCATGTTTCACTTTCTGTTATTAAACAATATATTTTAAGTATGCAATGGAAAATGTATCGTTTCACTCCGCATATTCATGGAGAGTGTGTAAATGCCCTTGTTTTCCAGAAAAACCGCCTATGTTGCGAAATAACTTGAACAAAGTAACCCATGTTATACTGCTATTATGTTGGCGCGAAAGAGTTTGTAAACGCCCCTTAATGCGTTTCTGAAATTCCTGAAAACACGCGCCCACGATCTGTGGGCGAGTAGGCGAATTATACGGCCACGATTACCGACCGATTTCGGGTGCGGCAAATGTTGCCATGCGCGTATCAGAACAAGGTGTAGTTTGTAAGTGCAGCTATTCTACCACCAGCTAGCCATCGCCCGTTGGAGAAATAACGGTGTAAATTCTATGGTAAGTTAGATATTTTCCTGCAAGGCACACCCAACGAATATCAGCACAACACTAATTAAGTATGAGAATACCGCACTCCGCCGTTTCGAAGGAAATTTCGGAATAGTCTCCCCCTGTTTTTTTTTTTTTTTTTTGTCGCCGAAGTGGGCATTCGTTGGAAGCGTTGAGCCATGACGGTGTAAATCCTAGTGCTATATGGACTGATTTTGCGTTAAATTTAAAACGATTCGTGTGAAGTGACCGGACTCGTACCACGGTGAGAGACAAGAAGGAGGTGGATAATTTACCCGACGTACGTACAAAATGATCATAATAACGCTTGGTTTAAACCTTGGCCTTTTGAAATCATGACTATTTAATTTGAGGCCCGACTTGGCAAATTTAAACATCTAATTTGTCCAACACTTATTATTATTTTTTTTAATTAACATCTGCAGCTCACATTAAGCCCTGAATTATGATAGGATTACTCACCTCATTTGCTGTGTGCTTAGGAGCATGAGTAGTTAGTTTTTTTTTTTTGTGTTACAAATATAAACTTCCTGCTGATTTGTGGTCTAAAACCACAAATGATTTCACATTTTGTTTGCCCCCCGAACAGATAATCCATATTTAAAGGTTTTCTTTTTTTTTTTCTGGTCTTGCAGATTGATTCATTTCAAAATTAACCCATCAGGATGCGTGAATACAAAATCGTGGTACTTGGTTCAGGGGGTGTTGGGAAATCCGCACTTACGGTACAATTCGTACAAGGCATATTCGTAGAGAAATACGACCCGACAATAGAGGATAGCTACGGAAACAGGTGGAGGTGGACGGACAGCAGTGCATGCTCGAAATATTAGATACAGCCGGAACGGTAATGTTACACCATGGAAAATCGATCGTGCAACCTTGTTCAATCTTGTGTTTTTTAGGAGCAATTCACAGCGATGAGGGACTTGTATATGAAGAACGGCCAGGGATTCGTACTGGTCTATTCCATCACAGCACAATCCACCTTTAATGACTTGCAAGATCTGCGGGAGCAAATACTGCGAGTTAAAGTATGTATATTTCCTTTATTATGCAAATTACTATAGGCATAAATTTTTTAAATGCAAATTTTTGCATCTCTGCTTTAAAATCCCTTTGATAATAATTTTTTTTTTGCTACAGTTGCTGTTAAAGTAATAACTTTGCTTATTATTTAATGACAAAAAAATAATCTGTAGTAAATCTTTTATCCGGCCCCAAAAAAAATTGTCTGGAGACTTTCAGTTATCTCGACTAGAAATATATCTAATCACAGTGGATTCTCAAACCAGAATTTCTTTTTAAAACTTAAAAAATAAAAATCATTACGACGAAAAAGCCTAGCTTCTATAGAAGGAGTATGACTTTTTAAATATTTATTTTTATTTTATAGTTTTAATGAAATCTATTTAGCCAATTATAATATAATTATAAATCAAAAATCATGGGATTAATGGTTTTTTTTTGGCTCATTTAATTGAGAAAGTAAAAATTAATTCGTTATAATAAAGTTATTGAAGAATATGTCTTTCAAATCTTCAATAACTTTACAGTTTTGTATTTCATGTTTGTCTTTATATATGTACTGTGTTATTGTCTAGAATTTTATTTAATAATTGAACAAAACGACATGATGCTGTCAATAATATGTTAAAAAAGTAATATTTTAAACACACATTTAAATATCTCAAAAATGCCAAAAAAGATGCAGTATCCCATGATTCTTGATTTATAATTAAAGATTACCTCACCAGACAGAGCAATAACACCTTTATTTAAAATTGTTATTAAAGAAATATCTTACATCTAAAACATTCTATTCTGAACGAATTTCTTTACAGTACAATTAAACAAGTCAAAAAAAAATCACCAACTCCATGATTCTTCATTTATAATTAAAATTACCTCACTAGACAGAGCAGCAACACCAATAAATATATTAAAAACGTTTTATTCTTCCAAAGAATTTCTATACTGTTTAAATTCTCAATGATTTTGAGTATTGCTGACTTCATTTTCTCTTTAAGGGGAGGTTTACATATATATATCGGAAAAGTCCAAAAACTTTGAGCTTTTTTTTCAGAGAAAGGAAAAGATATACAAAATACGGCTTTTTCTTAATAAATATATTAAAACTTGAACATTAAAAAAATATTTTTTTTTAATGACAAGATCACTATAACGTTCGCTATTTGTATCTAGGTAGCAGTGTGCACAGAAAACACGGTCAAACTGCGTAAACTCTAGCATACGCAAAAGTGATCCGAAATTGAAAATAAAAAGAAGAGTTAGAAATATATTAAATTTGTTGGAGGTTATACCTAAATTTAACCAAATAAGTCGAAAGCAAACAATGTGGCAGATACCTGGACTTTAATTTGATTATTTTCTATTCCTTTTTTGTGTGTATGTGGATATAAAAATGTGGAATATTGCAATTTTTAGTATATTATAGGTATAACTCCAATAAAAACTGTTTACATTAAGAAACAAAAGAATTAAGTTGATATATTGAACACTTGAAGAACTAGAACTTACGCAGATTTGAAAAATCATGTTTCGAGAAAAATGCGTTCAAAGTTTCTCAGCAAAAAATTTTACAAATAGTTCAACATACACTTAGTCAGCTATTCCAGCACTATACATTAATCCTTCTTCTTCTTCATACTTCTGGATTGGCAAAATTTGTTGCTTCCCTTTAGACAGCACAGCAAGTTTTGCAGCGCTGGACATAGTCTGCTCTGCTCGTTGTATGCGCTGACGATCGAATTGATGACGAAATTTTTGGCATCAAGTCCTACTGCAATTCCACGCATTCATTATTTGTAATACAGAAAGTAACCTTCATTGAATAAATTTCCGGCAATGTAGGTAGCAAGTTGAATTGTTTATGGGTCGCAGTGTAAATCTTTTGGAGCTAGTTTCTACACACATGAACGAGTCGTTTCAGTTTTGACAATTTTTTTCCAATGCATCTTTGCAAGAAATCACTCTAGAAAAAAAATCATAAATCGGCCTAATAGCATCTTGTTTTTTTTTTTTTTTAAAGGGTCATGTATGAATGAAGCAAGCTCAACTTGGCTTCTGCAACGCGCACTTACATAGGTTGTCTACACTTTTGGACAATAAATGTGTCGTGGATCTGCGTCGGTTGAACATTTATAATGAAATGTAGCCCAAATAGCTGCCTTCATTTTTTATGCAGAATCTGGATATTGTCTAATTGCTAGTCCACAGTACACTATTGTTAAATTATCAATAACTTTGTCAGTCAGTTTACCAGCGCCCTTTCTTCAAAGTCCACTCATTCTTTTTTGTACATCTCCAACGCATTCTCTTTTTTTTTTTCTTGAACAGTAACATCTTCGTACGGCTAAAAATCACAAATTGCTTAAAAAATTGTCGTGTCTCAGTCGCCTATCCGAAATCGTGCGAAAATTTCTTTTAAGGCATCGCATCGACTTCCATTTTTCCTGTGCTACTCTGATGATCCGTAGTACGCTTACCTTTGCCATCATATTCTAGCCAGCTTTTCTAAGAAATTTAGTGTAAGTAAGTGCAGCTGCAATAAATTGATACATTTTATGGTAAGTAGTTTTCTAAAGCGGGGGAAAGTGTGTTTTAAGTAAAAGAAATATTGTTAGATCAGTTTCTTCAAATGTGCGTTTTATTTCGGATCTAATTGCTTCATATTATTGTAATATAAATAGCTACTCTGTCGTTATTTGTGATCCGATGCAGTTGCATTTCTAATCATTAAAGACAACTATACATACACTAACAAACAATAAGTATGATATTCGACCCGAGCAGCCCCGAGTCGAATATGGTATTGCATCTAATATGCTCCGTTTGTGTTCGGTACACCCGCTCTTTTAATAAGCCGTAGCGGCTTAAACAATGCGAATATTACGAAACCGCTTTAACCATGTATGTTATATATTTGGAGCTTTCAAAAAATGCAAAAAACCAAAAATCGATTTTTCCAGTCAAAACATGTAAACCTCCCCTTAAACAAGTCAAAAAAAAATCACCAACTCCATGATTCTTCATTTATAATTAAAGATTACCTCACTAGACAGAGCAGCAACACCAATAAATATATCAAAAACGTTTTATTCTTCCAAGGAATTTCTTTAATGTTTAAATTCTCAATGATTTTGAGTATTGCTGACTTCATTTTCTCTTTAAAATATTATTGACGACCTTTCTTACCTGTTGCTTGTATTCCTATACCCTATATCCTATATCCTGTTTTTATTCTGTTTTATTTTGTCACAGCGGCGTTATTCTGTCATTTTTGGCTTTTCCGCATGCATTTTCGTGTTGCTTAAACAAGCAAAATTTTTGACTTTAACCCATAACATTTTACAGAATCTCAAATAAAGTATTGTTTGGTGTTTCTGTGAAAAACAACACAACAATTCCTTGCAGAGTAAGGCCCCAATACTTCCTGGTTGTTTTTTTATATATATTTATGTATATTTAAAAATTTTAAAGTGTTTTATTTAAATAATATAAAATTACAATACTAATTTGTTTGATGCTTGCTTTTAGAAATGCTTTTTTTGTTTTAAATCAATTCCTTTAAGTTTATTTATTTGTTTTCCTCAGTTTTTGGAACATTTCACAACTTCTAACCAACATAGTTAAAATTAAAAGAAAATTTACAACATTTGAGGTGATTTTTTTTCCGAATAGCAGCTATTCGAATCGCCTTTTTCGCTAAACCGATCCCGAACACGTCTTCCAAGTTTAGATTTATTACCCATCCAAACGCTAATCAGTCGAAGTGTCATTGTTTTTAACGGAATTTGGGGTAGAATCTGAAAATGGAATAAAAATACCCAGTTGATTATCGAGCGTTTGAGCTGATGTCGCATTCGGAATGTACATGTTAAATTAAAGGGCGTGACCTTATACATTCTGTCGCTAAAATGTGTGGGAAAGTATCTGGGGGTGGAGAGAATTTAAAGTCATAAAGAATATATGCCACAAATGTCGATTAATGTTGAATTTTGGCGATTTATTTTTTGTTTTAATTTTTTTTTTTCTTTGCAATAATACGAAGATTACTGCATTACCACTTGGGCAAGTTCTGGGGTAGCAGAATGCCATTATAAATAAAAAAAAAACGAAGAAAGCTTAATTGAATCGAGCGAACCCACTCTCATTGGAAAATCCAATAATCCTGTTTGCATTGCGATAAAAATATCCGGATATTTTGTTACGTACTGCTCAGAAAGAAAAAAAAAACACCTCATCAATTTATCTCTCATATAACACGCCCACATCGACGCACTTACACCAACAAACACGCACACATTTACATGCTAATTAATTTTCGCAAATATATTGTATCTATCTACATTATGGTCGCTAAATCTGTTCTAATCATATTTTAGGACACCGATGATGTACCCATGGTTCTCGTAGGCAATAAGTGCGATTTAGAAGAGGAACGTGTCGTAGGCAAAGATCAAGGTGTGAATCTGTCTCGCCAGTTTAACTGTGCCTTCATGGAGACTTCGGCCAAAGCGAAAATAAATGTTAACGATGTAAGTTGGGGTTTTTTTTTAAGATTATTTGGGGGGCAGGCAGCCTTGTCTTCGCTTGAGTTTACGCAAGATGATTGGAATATCGTTAGATTGAAATTAGAATATCTTTTCTAACCTTTTTTTTTTTTAATAATTTTATGGGAATGTCGAGAAGTAGTTTAAAAGATTCTGCAAGTCAGGTGCATGTCTATTTCAATTACAGAATCATTCCTACAAAAACACCAATAATCTTTTTTTATGTAATGTACCTTTCGATTATTTATTTCACAGTTGGTGTTATCATTAACAGTTAAAAATTGCTCTAATAAACCAACAACCAACAAATTCTTGAAATCATTACTCATTTTCAAAAATCAACTCGTTTCCATTGACAATTCAGTAAACTTTAAACATTCATGTTACTTTATAATGTACACTTATGGGATAGAGCATACACTACTTCAGACTGAAATAACGCAAATACATTTATATTTGTTGATAACGTAAATGATGCAACATAATGAGGAATATCCATATATTACTTTAGTAAGAGTTTCTCTTTGTGTTATTTTCTACATTTTTTGTTGGCATTTACCATTATTTATTATCAAGTTACATTTCTACAAGCTGTTGTTGTGTGCAGGTGCACATTTTAAAAGTAGAAATTTCATTAAAGAATATTTCTTAATATCATTATATTTTAAAAATTTCACTTGGTAGGTACATAAATACTAGTATATGATGCATTTTTATTGTAGTCTAGATTCATTAATTTGAAAAATTATTTTTACTTATCCTATTCATAATAGCTGTGACAATCTGACAATAGTAAATAATAAAATTAAGGTTATATTGCAATCGAGCGCGTTTGTTTGTACCATCTTTAAATCCAACTCTGAGACGCTCTCAAGTTACTCTGATGACGTCAGTAGATACTGCTCCAAGCACACAAACAAACAAAGCTATAGACAACGCAAAAATACACGATGTAGTTAGTAATTGAATCAAAGCATAAGGAAGATCTGTTGTCTATCGTATATCGCTGTATCACCATCCATTTTAGAATAATGTCGTGGTTATATCAGCAGGTTGAATTGTTGATTGAGTATTCAAAACTACCCTAGCTAGATAAAGTTAAAATTGATTGATTGTATAACAATTTCTTGAACATACTCAGTTTTATAATCTATAAAAAAAAAGATGGATACATACAAAAAAATTGCATTTTATTTTTAGAATTATATTTCATCCCTAACTTGTCTTGCAAAATTAGCAGATCTATTGCCACTTGGTCGTGTTGCACCTTACCAAAATTTCAACATTTTCCTCTGCAACTTCATCTATATCGATGTAGCTTTTTAAGTTTTTAGTAGAACACTAGAAATACGCTTATAATCACCATCTGAAGGTCTAAGTACTACTAGAGTATTTGCGCCTTTATAATTGAAGAAGTAAAATCTATCAGATCCAGGTCTATCCACGTCCGTCAAGATCACCTAGACAATGAGGAAATTGCCAAAGTTTATCAAATCGTTCGACAATGGATCGTCAGTCCTTAATCCCGAATTTAATAAATTTAGAATGCATCTTTCATCAGGTCACATACTTATCCAATTTTTATATAATATTTTACGGGACTAGCTATCATAGTTACATTTAAAGATGATAGCCATAACAGCATACTTCTGGTCAGCCATTTTACGATAATATAATCTTTTCATAATAAATTTTTTACTTTAAATATCAGACATATTCAATATTTTGTACCAATTTTCAGATGTAATTTTTTTTATGTATGACATGCAAGTAAATTTCTTTATAAATTCAAAATAAATTTTATATAAAATTTCATACTAAATTAATTATAATGTAAAACGGGCCTTAAACCCATTTTCTATATAAAGTTTAAATATTTCTTTCTTTAGCATACATTTAAGGGGGCGTTTACAAACCTCTTTCGCGCCAACATAATGGCAGTATAACATGGGTTACTTTGTTCAAGTTATTTTCGCAACATAGGCGGTTTTTCTTTAAAACAAGGGCATTTACACACTCTCCAGGAATATGCGGAGTGAAACGATACATTTTCCATTGCATACTTAAAATATATTGTTTAATAACAGAAAGTGAAACATGCATGAATAGGCGATGTAGAAAATTAACAAAAAATTTAAATGTGGAGCTGTAAATGTAGATAAAATTGCATGGCTTCACTCGGGAATTGTTGTAGAAATAAAATAAACATAAGAGTAGCTAATTAAACAATCTAATTATGATAAACAACTTGAAAAACAAAATTGGGATACACAGAAGAGAAGTTTACAGATATCTGCTACAACAGATATTACTTTAGTTTGGCATTCGTGACATAGATGGCACACCAAAAATGGTTTTAATGTCATTAATTAGAAATACTTCATGCTTTTATATGTTTCCGTAGTGCAATTCTCTAACGGAATGTATTCTATTGTAATAGCTTGTTCATTTCTTCTTATAAACTATGCAAAGGATATTAGATATTAGAGGAATTACAATGTAATGTATTATTCAATTAAAATAGAAATTGGAGTTTTATTGCAAAAAAAATGCGGGGTTTATTTTATTATTTTTGTAATTTTGCAGTGGAAAAAAACAATATTATGTTAAAAAAGTTTATTTTAAAAATCCTACTATTTCGTCTTGAATCTCAAAGAGTAAAATGTGTATTTCACAGTGTAACAGTAAAGACATAATTGTTGGCACCTCTGATGTTTTGTGGACACGCTTTCGTGACCTACAAATACAAAGTGAACTTAGGGGCATCTTCTAGCGATAGGGAAATAAATAATCTTAAGTATTATATTTTATGTATACCATAATAGATATTATTTTATTAATGTGATGTTTGCTTTGACGTTGAAATATTTAAAGAATCATGACTAGTAGTGGAAGTTATAAGCAAATAGCTTAATAAGTTTTTACAGAGACATAGAAGTTAACTGCATAAGTATTATAAATAAAACATGAAAAAAGTTTTATTCACTACTTTAATAATTTAATTTGTTTAATTATACCATTTTACTACTTCTAACAAAATTCTCCGTTCAAATCTTTTTAGGTTTCCGATATCCTGATTGATATGTAATACTTGTTGGTACAAAAAAAAATCATGGAGAAACATTCATTGTTAAAATATATTGGCCTTGTCACATTTGTTTTTTAATAATCTATTAAAGCGTTTAAATTGCAAGTCTTCGGAATGTATTTTCAGAGTATCCAAGCAGTTTTCCATAAATTTGTCTATATAAATATCCTACTGTTTTACATTTCTCTGTCCACTGTAAGAGCACTATAATACAAAATGGAAAATGAATATATTTGATATAGAAAACATATGTAGAGAATTTACCACATTTTATTTATCAGAAAGAAAACAAAACTACATCTTGTTTTTTTAGAATTATTGAAGCCACAGCACACTGTATTGCAGTCTTTGATCACTTTTTATTCATTGTAAGAAGTAATTTTTACACACTTTAGAGCAAATAAAAGCAAAACTGTATGCTACGATGAAACAATCTAATATCTTTCGCAATAACTATACACACCACACAGAAATACACACGAACTAGTTATCTAATAAACAGTATACAAAATTAAAAAGATAAATAATCTGAATAAAACAAATTTCGTTTATTTATAAAACATAAACAATAACATTACGCATCTTGAAAGATTTGTGCACAAATATTCGATACCACGAAGTCTGTCAACTGTAACTAGTATAATAATAATAAAATCACTAGTATCCCGGTATTTCAATTCAAATGCATAAGAGAATGTGAATAGGCACGCCGCGATGTATTAGGCAAGCGCCCCAAACGTATAATCATAAATCATAATTGAAGGAATTTCCCAAGAATATGTTTACCAGATATTTACGGTCGAAACACGCGCCATCTCTTTTCAGAACTACCCATCACTTTCTAAATTGTCACTTAAAACTTTTTCCCAACAATAGTAAGCGAATGGTACTAGTAGCGCCATCTCATGTTCAATATATTCGACAGAGAGTTGCATTAGAGTGATTTAGTTCGTGTTACGAAAATAGAGGGATGTGTACACCCCCTTAATCTTTTTACTAAATCTTGCTTTTAGGTTAGGGTATACTCTATTCAGTAAATAACACTCAACTAGCGTAAACACACTCGTACACTGTAAAAACTTGCCTGTAGGTCGGGAACATTTATTTGACCACGATTGTACATACATAAGCATTCTGTATAGTAAAAAAAAATATGTGTAAACATTATTAGACGCCAAAACTTAAATAGAATCTGCATTTTATTTTGTTTTTTTTTTTAATTTAAATAGAGGTTTTCATAAAGCTTTTAAGCAGTTATATGCTTTGACAGGTACCTCGAATTTTTTAATATAAAAAAAATGTCCCAATAGTTAGAGTTAGTATTTATAAGGACATTACTAAAATTGTTCTAGCAAAATGATTTGTAATGATATAATTTTTGTGTGTGTGTTGTATTTATTCTAATTATTGTTAATTCTTTTCAGATATTTTATGATTTAGTACGGCAAATCAACAAAAAATCGCCGGAGAAGAAACAAAAGCAGAAAAAGAAATCCATTTGTGCGCTTCTATAAAAAGAAATGAAACAAAAAAAAAACACAATTAAAACAGAATATTTAATAAGAAAAAACAAAATGAAAAAGTAATATCGAAAGAACCAATGATCAATAATAATGATTATCAAGACTTTATTATTATTATTATTATTATTACTAAGACAAAGTGATTCAAATATATATATAAAAATATATAAATGAAACTAAGGGAGTGAAGGAAGGCAAGTGCGGATTTATGCTCCACCCAATCGGTGATGTTCTAGCTCTCAGATATTTCGACGCATTATAAAATTATTTTAATTATGTACGGTTTTTTACTTCGTCAAATATTTGCATTCGTAACTCTAAAAGAATAATTAAAACAGTCGTCAATAATGTATTAAAAGGTCTTTTCTAAAAAAGGAAAATTAAAAAAAAGAAAAAAACAGGGATTCGGATGAGATTACTTTAAATAAATCTACTGCCAATGTTAGTGGTGTCGTTGGGGATAGTTTTTCGAGTCAGTGAAGTGACTGCACCTTTGTTATAATAATAATAAAAAAAGAAAAAAGAAAGTAATAATGTTGAACATTACGCGAAATTCACCTGAATCTTAAGACTATCTACTGGACAATATTTTCGACCACGAAGCATATTTAGGGTGTTTTATATTCCTGTAGAATAAGCCTACTAGGGTGTAGCTACTAGCAGTTTCCGTACATTCTCTATCGTATTTTTCCAAAAAAAGAAAATGTTTAAGACAAACGAATATCAAAAAAAAAGCTGTGGAGTAAGCATCTCAATTTTGTATAACCCTATTACTATTATTATTATCATCATCGTTATTAATTTTTTTTTTTTTTTTTGGAATAATAAAATGAATAATCATATATTTATTTAGATTGTAATATTTTACACGCGAAGAATGAAGGACAGATATAGTATGCCGTTTTACCAATAATAGAATCCCCATTTTGTGCGTTTAAATAAAACGGATAATTTATTATATTAACTACAAACATGGTGCGTGCGACAATCTTTAAAAATCCCAGATAGTTTAGATATATTTTTACTGTTAACGTTAAAACTTTACCTTTAACCCCTTTTACCCGATCGTTATAATTTACTGTATCTGTTCTTTTTTACTTTTATTTCTTTTTTATTTTTTGTTTTCATTTATAAACTGAATTTCTTGTATTTATTATATTTAAACAGGCCATTAATATGGAGAGGAATTTATTGTGTGGAAATGATTCGTTATTTACTTATTCGATAAAAAAAAAAAAAAAAAACGTTTGTCTCCATATTATTGGTTCAATCGCATATTTCCTTTTAAAAATTGTGCTTACTTCTGAGAAATTAAAAAGATAAAAAAAAAATGGGAACCGTTTGCGATTTTGATGTAATATAAATATATATATATATATAACTCACTATTCATTTACTGGTTTTATATTATTAGATGATACGATGTAGGTTGTTATTTTTTTATTTATTGCTTTTTAACGTTTCACTACGACACTTTATTTCATCATTTTTCCCCCCAGAACAACCTGCATTTTACTTTCCATTACTTCCTCTCTACCAGTTCAAAATATGAGAAATATCTTTGTATACTTAGTCGTATTAAAAATGAAATTGTGATAAAGATGTTACAGTTTTCTTCCTCTTTTTACTATCCGGTTTATATTTCTAACTGAGAACTTCAGATTATCCAAAGGCTTTTCGTTTTATATATATTAGGAAAACAAAAATATAATTATTTTTGTGAATAGTATTTTTAAATGTACATTTACGTATTATGCTTTAAAAAAAAATAATAATAAACTATATCCTAAGTAATTTATTCCTTTTTTTTTTATTTTCCAAAAGTACTGATAGGAGCTTAAACGTTAAAAAAAAAGAATATCTGTCGATTGTGTGTGACAAATGTAAATCTATCGGGACTATCGATCCGACTAAATGAGTGTTTTAGGTGTAAAAGTATAATTAAATAAGTGCATTTATAATATAACAGAGGACAATACGAGATTTCAATTAGTTTTTCTAATGTTTTAGATTAATAAGAAATAATAATAAAGAAATGACGGTGTTGTTAAATGTGTTCTCGAAGTGAAATGTGAATTTTATATATTTAAAAAAAAAAGGCACAAATGTAATATAATCTATGATTTCTCTTTCGTTCCACGCCTGCAGTATACATATTTATATTGATGTTGTGATGAGCGATGAAATGCTTGCCTTCCTTTTCGTGGATTTTGTGTCAAAACTGTGTCGTTCCATTAACAATTTTTGTGTACCTAATGTACTTTATAGAAATATATCCGTTATGTAAGGCGAGCGATTGCTGTTATAAGCACTTTCATTCAAGAAAGAATCCGGGAATAACTTCATTATTCTTCCTACGCCCTTCGATGAGTAAATCAATGTTATCGTTCACTTTCCACAACGGACGTGAAACACCAAAAAAAGATTTAAGCGTAAAATTACTTGCGTGAGATAATAAAAAAGAAGACTTAAGAATATTAAAGAAAAAAAAATATTTCCTATTATAGTTTTTGAGAGTATATGAGTAGTGAGTTATCGTACCCGAAACAAAAAGAATATTGAAAGATGTTTTATAATAAAAATTACATTTCTGGATCGTCGTGAGGATATCTGCGCATATGAAATCTCATTAAGGTCAGTGTGTGGCGTTTTGCGTTAATTTTAAAATGTAATTAGTGTAAGTACGAAGGATCGTAGTTAGTAATTTATACTATACAAATATTTGCCCCTTTTTTTATATATACATATATATTATTTACTCAAGAGAAGACAGTTGCACTTTTGGAAATTGTGATAATAATAAATAAACTGAGAGAGCTTTTCTGTACTATATATACAAATGCATATATAATGGCTCTTGATTTTTGCATTTGCCTTTTGCACAAGAATTCAATTAAAAACGTTGGGGTACAAAAAAAAATAACCATGTACTTTTCCAATACAAATCGCTAGCTATTTTTTTTTTTAAATTAACTATTAATTAAATAAATACAGGGGGTCCCGTAAAAGAAGCACTTCGAGATGATTAAATCATAATTTTACCTGTGTCATACCTTTTTGGATTTCACTATTATAAATATAATTCGATCAGTTTTTACGGAACGCCCTTGTATGAGCCGGTTATTAAACATTTTTAAAGACAAAATTAAAAGCAAATCACCTCGTTTTATGATACGCATTTCATTGTATGCTTATACTGTTGTAAGTGCGGATATAATTAAAACTGAAATGTTCTTTAGACTCTCTTAATTTTTTGTATAATTTAAGTCTTCCATAGTAGATTTTAAACGTAAATATATTTCGGCACAATATTTCTAACATTTTCATAACATTTATTACCGATTGGAAATCGTTTCTTTTATACCTTTATGGTAAGTAGTCAAAAATACTTACTTACATTGTTAATCCAAAAAAAAAAAAATATATCGGAGTTATCGTCTTTTATGTGTTTTCTAAAGAATAAAAATGGAAAGCATTTTGAACACAATTCATGTAGTACCTAGTTCTTATAACAAGTAAGTAAATACTATCTGTTCTATCAATGTAAATACATTTTTTCTTTTGAAATAAATCTGTTATTAAATTTTATTCATCGTATTTCTTCATCGCTGTGTTAATATTAATATGATTATTAATGGAAAGTATGAGAAGCGAATGAAACTACCTAAAATATAAAAATATCTCGATTAAATCCGTTAGAAATACTTACATAGTCATCAGAGTCATCTAACGGACAATAGCGTAAGTATCGTCTTCTCTTAGTTAGGAAACTCACCCAAGATGAAATTCTATGCTGAGTGGTTTACAGGAAACTGTATTTTTTGAGAAAAACTTTCCCCTAGACAGGTGACCAACCGTTGATATGCGACTTATATTTTAATTTGGCGGTTAATATGACAATATTTGAATTCATATTTGAATGATCGAATGACAGTTGTTGGAGCAAACGGATTCGTTTAGATCAGTATTACAACAAAATGATGGCGATTTTAATTTTAATTTGGATGCATCTTCATCCACTACGTTAAAGGTTTTTAAGAGGTATTTTTTTAAATAAATAAAAATAAAAATTACGCATAAATGTAAACTGAAGGTGACGGGATTTTTTAATGTATATTTTTAATTGAAATTTAATTTGTTTAATTCTCAGTAATTATTGGCTTTTCTTATCGACCTTTTCTGCAATATTTTTACTTTTTAAAACGATGCTTATTCTTGCAGCATTTATTTAATGTATATTTTTAAGTAAAATTTAATTTGTTTAATTCTCAGTAATTATTGGCTTTTCTTATCGACCTTTTCTGCAATATTTTTACTTATTTACTTTTAAAACGATGCTTATTCTTACAGCATTTATTAAAATTCTTGTAAACCCTCTGTAATCCAATTAATGAATATATCTTTCAGATTTAAATCTAGTGTGAATATAGCATATCTTATTGAATGCATTAAATTCTAAATGACATAAACATGCTATTGGATAATTGGAACTTAATATTTCTGGATAATAAAATAACTTAATAATCAATTATTTCTAATTTCTTTGTTGTTATTCTATATTATATACTAAGCTCATTATTACTAAACAATTTTATTATTCAGTGAGACGTTTGTGTCCCTTTCTTAAAAAAAAAAAATGCTATAGATGAATATTGCATTTATTTATAAAAATAGGAGGTAGCTGTTGCCTCCTATTTTTGGGGTAATTTTACCCTATCATATAATAGCTTGCAAATTAATGTTGAAGCTATAAAAAAACATTATCCTGACTTAGATATGTTAAGACAGTTCTGTGAAGAAAAAATATTAAATCAAAATCTAATTAAAACGTATTATTTACGTTTGAGTTGTGATGTAGAACCGATCTTTTCAGTATTTAAAGATATATTGACGTGGAAATCTCCAAATGGATACATTTCACCGAAGAACACTTATGTTAGAATAAACTTTAATTATTAAGGGAAACTGCACAGTGTTCTCCAAAAATCTAAGTATTAATATCTTTAATCTTTATTCATAAAAAAACATATTTTATTTCTAGAATATTCTAGATAACATATTAAAAAATTGACATGTATTGTCGTGAATCTGTAATAATTTATATCACACTGTGTTAATTAAGTAAGCGATAATTATATTATTTGTATAAAATTATCCTGATATCTAGATCCCAAGAAGGAGAGTAACGTAAAATGACGTTTAATTGACGTCGATTTTACGTTTAATACGTGATATCAACGTTTATTAAACGCCATTTTACGTCACTCTTCTACCTATGGGAGTCTATTTATAGGTAATAATTTAAATCTTGATATTTTTTTTGCTGTTTTTGAAAATACAGGTTTTATATTTAATAAAATTAATAAATTTCTATTATTTTAATCCGTTTCAATAATTTCAAATCTTATTTTTATGCCCTGGTAAAATACTAACATCCGTCTTGCCTTTTAGAATCCTTGTATCACTTCTATCTCTCTTCCTACAACTCGTCTTACATTGCACGCAGCTACCTTAACTATTTTATTAGTCGCAGTTACTCACAGTTAGTCACAGTTTTATTTCGTGTTCTTGTTGCAATCCTCATTCTCTTGTCCCTAATTCGCTTTGTAGGTATCTATTTCTTTTAGTATCCCACACATCCTATTCCTTCGTTTTTGTTAGTTTCCCCCTAAACAAAAGCTTAAACGATTCCCGAAGAAATTTTATACTTTTCGTAATGTTTGAACAGCACATAATTGCTAAAAAAAAAGCATTTTTTGTGCGCTGCTACGACAGTAATTGACGGTTTTGAGCAAACAAAGTCTTGTATTAAATTATGTGTTGTCAAGTGTATTTGTATTTTATATATTTTCCCGTGTAGCTCTTTGTTTAACTTTGTCAGCTCTGGATGACGGTAGGATATGTATAAAAAGTCTCATATTTGCACTCACCAACTCGAAATCTACTGGGAGTTCTCTTCTAATTTTGTAAATATATTCGCAGGCAAGCATGCAGTGGTGAATAATTACCTTTTATATATAGCCTTAGCCCCTAAAAAGTAAATGCCGTTCGAAAAGTAATTTTTATCAGTGTAAGTGCCTTTTTATATTTGAAATTAAGTTGAAAGTTAATAAACATCAGATATTTTCTTCTACACTATTTTAAATTAATTAAATAAAGTCATTGCTTGGTCATAAAAAATAATAAGATTGAAAATTTATTTAATTTAGCTTTAAAATAATCTGATAGTAATTTGAAAAGTACGGCAATGTTGATTTGAATAAAAAAAAATTAACAAAAATAAATGATATTTGATCTTAATGTAATTATATTTAATTTTATCAAAAATGTTTCTTAGTGTAGAATCCTTGTTTATATAATACTATAGTTATACAACCATGTTGAGATACAGCGGAATGATCTCCAGATGGCGTACGGCACAAAGTGTGCTCATTCATAAATTTGAATATATTATTGGCGGCAACTTTTCGTAGTACTATTACAACGGTAATGTTAGTTGCCTAAGTCATAGGCATAACGGTCTGACCATTTGTGGCCTAACTAACAAAACAGAAGAAGAGCTGTGAATTTTTCTTTTTAAATTGAACAAGGCGCGCTAAAATTTCTGTTTCACAGAGGCCATCACATGACATTTTTATAATTTCTTGTGTATGCGTTATCGTGCGACTATCGAGTTTTTTGTGTTTATTATTGTTTTTAAACATAGTGCTATAGACTTTTCTAGTGTTAGATACGAGCAGTTTATGATATTATTCAGGTATATAGTTATTTTGTTTATGTAGGAATCCATATTATTGCTAATTATCGCTTTTTTTCAGTGATTTGTGAAAATACGTTTTAACTGTTTTAGGTGGTATTTTACTGTTATAGTTTGAATTTGTAAGTATGCATCTGTTTTCTCTAGATAAAGGAATTGATAACAATTATTGATATTTTTGCAGTGCATTGTAGAAGAAAGATTTGAAATCTTTAGGAATGCGTTAGTTATGTTCCTATTTTGAGTGTGGGAGAAGTCAAACGTACTTCACCTACATTAAGAAGATTTAGATTCCCAACTAACGACCCGAACAGATGTAAACAATGGTTGTTAAATGCAGGTGAGTACGTCAGCATATTAAAGTCCAATGTTGGTTGATTGATTTTTACAATGTAATAACTGTCATTGTTTGATACTAAAGATACAATATTATTTTTGTGGATAATTTTGTCATTGTCCTCATTGCTTACTAAGAATAGTTATAAATGTAAAATAAGAGTTGTACTATCGACTCAAAAAAATATGACATAGGGAAAATAAGCCATAAAGAAACATAAGGAAAGATACACCTTTAATCTAGGTACCAGCGATTGCGCATGGGCAGATGCCAAGGATTATTTTTTCGTTGAATTCTTCTCCGGATACTATAAAGTCAAATTCTGCGAATAAATCTCTAGCCGCTTTGTCGCATAACATCAAGGGGATTAGCTTTCGGGGCCATTTTCGGCATATGTATATATCTTTCTTCTGTTGCTTTAATGATAACCAAAATATAAAAAAAATACGAACAGTTTATTGAAATAAAATTTCCATGTGAACAAGAATTCAGGAGAGAATTAAAAATCAGAATTATTATATAAAATTCTTTGGCGAAAACAACAAAAGTTCAATTGTGGGAATGTAAATCGCCGACAAAGTGGCGGCGTTTTTGTCGGGCACTGTAAAGGGTATTATCTTTCGAGACGATAGCTCATTGCGTCGCGGATTACGACGTCTTGAAAGATAATACCCTTTATGATGGCCGACAAAGACGCCGCCACCTTGTCGGCGATTTACATTCCCAGAATTAAAACCTTTGTAGTTTTCGCCAAAAAATTTTATATTATAATTCTGATTTGTAATTCTCTCCTGAATTCTTGTTCACATGGAAATTTTATTTCAATAAACTGTCGTATTTTTTTATATTTTAGTTATCATTAAAATTAGTTCTATAGTTTACTTGTGTGCGTTATATTATTTATGTAAACAGTAATTTATTTAAAAATCTCTAGAAGAAGAAAGTAATTATAACTACATACTTTATACAATAATAGTAATAATAGTATTTCAAAAACAGTTTTATTTACTGTATACTTTTAATATTACTATTTAGCCGAAGGATCATGATTCTTAAAGTTTTAAAGTCAAAGCATCTACATAATTCACATTTTATGCAGAAATTCCAATAAATGTAATTCGATTTGTGCCGTCATAAAAAGTAATAGAATTAAAACATTAAGAAAAAATAACATGTTTTCTTAATAAGGGCCCAGGGTAACAATTTTTCCAAAGTGTATATATATATTTTCTATTTTTTCCTGTTTTGACCTTTGTCATCTGTCATTAATTCCTACAACTTTTTCCTCCTAAAGATGTTATAAAAATATAACCAAATATCGACGTATTTATTTAGTTTAATTGACAAGCCGAATACCCGAATATCATTCTAATTTCATATTTTTGTTTATTGGATCACTTGTTTACACAAATTATTTAACGAAAGCTACATACTTGACATGTTCATACAAATATAAATATTACATAATAAATAAACCCTATCACTAGACATATCCTTATATTCCTTATATAAAATAAAATGTATTAAAAGGCATATTTTTTTAAATTTTGCAATTTTATATTTTTCAGGCAATGCTGACTTACTCATCTTGAGTGCCGAGTGATTCACTTAACCCCCTTTGGCGGTACTCAAAGTTGCAAAAGTTTAGCCAAATACGTCACATTTGTATGTATATCCACTAATTTTTGTTTTCTACTAATTAAATCTTTTAAGATGTCCATGGATGTAAGATCTAAATAAATGGATAAGCCAATTATTTGTTTTATTTCTCCTTTTTTGTTGTTGTAAATAGCTCACTTTAAATAACAAACTATGTATGTTATAAATTAATACTGTTTGAGAAAATTTTGTTTGCATTAACAGTGCACATTTTGAAGTAAATTTTGGAAACTGACATTACAAAATATGACTATTGTGTTTCTAAAGGTCGTTTTACACCTAGCTATTTATTGGCTAATTTAAAATTGTTACGTGTATAACACACGGATTAAATCCGTGTATAAATTGCGCAATAAATAGCTAGGTGTAAAGCGGCCTTAACACCACATTACGTAATGTGGTGTTAGAAATAGATCAACAATAGAGTTTTAATCAATCGAAAAAAAAATTTTGAACTTGCTTTAAGTGATTACATAATGAAACAAATATGCACGTACAGTACATTACATTTTTCAATAGCAGTACCTGGGCAAAATAGTCAAATCAGTAGGTTGTTTTTATTCATACAATACATCAATAACGCTAGTTAAAATGTAAAATAGACATATCGTACTTGTGTTTATCACACGAATATGTAACAATAGTATGCATAGGCAGGCAATAATACTTCTCACGAATTAAGAAATACTCATTCATAAATAAATTTTATTGAATAATTGTGGTATTTAACTTGCTCACTAAATACCAGCACTTTACGAGGATACCGGTTGTATAACTATAAATTATATAAACAAGGGTAGAATGAAACATGAACATTTAGTATAGTAACTTTATTTATTTATGAAAATATAAAAATTTTTATACGAGATTAAAACAAGAGATCGAACATTGAGTTTAAAACAGTTTAAAACAGTTAAAAGAACAAATTCAAATGGACAACATATTTTAGATTTTCTCTTTACCTTACCATATATTAAAATTGTGATAAAATCTAGATGGTATCACATTAAACGCGGGTTATCAACTATCGACTCCAGATATTTTTTATAGATCATTTGAAACTCTTCTATTTGCTCCTGAGCTGTTGTCTTTTCAGCGGTCCACTTAACTGCCTCCGCATCGGCCCCATTAGCTGTAGTTGTAGCTATCGCTTTGGCTTCCTCTTGAGCCGGTGCTTCGATCTCATCGTCATCCTCTATGACGATAGGCGAGTTATTCACAATATTTACAGGTGGCTTCACCAACTCTGGGCCACTACTCAGAAGGCGTTCTATTTCGTCTGGATCCAAAATCAGTGTGCTAACAGACGATAGGTTCGCGATATTTGCCGGATCCAACACTTCAATGTTAGCACTAGGAAGAGATTCTAAGTCCACCAAGTCTAGATCAGCATTCGGGGGATCTGCCATCTCATTTGGATTCGATCCTTCTGCTTTAGCATCATCCGGAAGGGGCTCAATTGATCCCAGAAACTCCACGCTAACATCTGAAAGGCGTTCCGGGTCATCAAAATTCTCCGAATTGCTGACGGTACTGTCAGAATCCGAAATGGTTATGATTTCGTGCTCTATCGGGACTTCAGATACGTCTGAGGAGCTGTCAGAATCTATAGTTATAATCAATTCAGCCGCATTATCTTCCACTGGTTCGCGACAAATCATTTTCGATTCTTTAACACTGCGCATGCGTATTGGTGTTTACTTGTCAAAGTTTTAACGATAACTGAATTGAAGGTAAGTTGTTGTGCGTGCATTCCGTTAATTATTACTGCCAATTATGCAAATCAAAAAGTCACCAATTTTCAATTAATCTTTTTTTTTTCTTTTGATAATTAAGGTTTAATGTTAGAATAACGTGCCTTGATATATTTCTCACATATGGTTTCCTTTGAATTAAAAGAGCTTTTAGTTTAAGCTGAATAATGGTTGCAAATCATATATATAGTGAAAAAGTCACCAAGTTGGTGCATATTGCATATGTATGTTTCAATGTAATAATTTAGTAATTATTTGATTAATTCCATTTCGTTAATATCCCTTCTGTCGGAAGATGTTTTTTTTTTTTTGTCTAATTCCGGTTGGTAACTATTTCAAACACTACGTAAAAGACGGATCACAATTTCGCTTTAGTAAAAGTGAATAAACATTTAGATATTATTTTATTTCTCAACATAATTTTATAATAAATTAGAAAAAAAAATGTTTAATTCTAGTTGGTAACTGTTTCAAACGTTAGCCTAGAAACGAACCATATCTTTGCGTCATGTGACGGAACTTCGTGTTGATTAATTTTAATGTTTAGTGGATAATAAGTTGTAAATCCGTAGTGTTAGATAAAAGTGACCTTAAGGCTCCAATTTTCATAACATGAATTAAAACGCAAAAGCCTATATTTTTATTAAGAAAATACTTATTAGATGGCGCAACATGTTCTATTTTGTTCTCCGTAGTATCACGTGATAACCCAACATGAATTTTACATTTTCATGTGCATATTTCTATTCTATATATCTGCACAGTATCTGTCATCTGTCATATATCTGTATGCTACAATAGTATTTTACAGTTTTGCAGATTTTAGTTATAATTATCTGATTTTTAGTGCCCTAATGTGTTCTAACTCAAACTTAGGCCGTGTTTGTGGCTATTGAATTTATTTTATTTTCTTCTTTCAGAAAAGGGCCCTATTTTTTGATGTAAATACATACAAATAAATATTTTGTATTCTTTTTTGAGACAGGGACTCTTTTTTTGTGTTTATTGAAATTAACGACAAAAAGTAAGTAATAAGTGCGTAAAGTTTATATACAAGTGATACAATACACTAGCTTTACACTGTGCAGCCTGTTTCCGCTACTTGGGGTACAGAGGAAGAATATCATAAATAATGTTATGAGTGATGGTAGGTAAATCATTGCAATACTGAAATTAAATGGTAAATATCATATCTTTAGTATTATGGACCATCAGTTGGAAGTAGAACAAGTTGAGATTGAGAGTAATGAAAACAATTTACCAGGATACTGGATTGTAGATCCACAGTATGTATTGAAACAAATAATAGATTTACAGTGGAATTATTTACCGCATTGTACATTTAGAAACCTGAAAATCAAAAACGAAAAATACACGGTCTGGTTACTGAAGTAACAAAATGACGTCTACATCTACAACGTCAAGGACTATCTATTGCAGAAGAATCTGGTTTTGTGAGAATTATGTTCGAATATTACAGTCACCAAATATGTAGTTTAACATGGTACAATAGACAACTGGTTTTATAATTACTTCATGCACATATTCCTGCTTATGTTTGATATTTCCTCATTTTTTTTCTAATATAATAAACATTACAATATTAAAAAAACGATTTTTATTTTTGTGTAACCTTTGAAATGAAAATAATGCTTTCACTATTGATTTAAATGATAAATAAAATAAATATAAAAATACGCACTTCATTATAGCTATTGCCTATTTGTATAGTAGTATGACTTCCCACATAGCCAAATTTAAATGCCCGCAATTATTTTTAGTAACTTCAACGTTGAAATATAAAATTGTTGTTTTATTCAGTATGCTTCTGAAATTTTAGACAGACAAGGGCAGGTGGATGTTATTTATACAGATTTCCAAAAAGCTTTCGACCAAATTGATCACTCTGTTCTACTTCACAAACCTCAACATTATGGTTTCTCTCCTGCTCTAGTTGATTTGTTTCGCTCCTATCTTATAGGTAGGCAGCAATATGTTGAATATCGCGACACTAGATCTAATATTTTTTATCCAACGTCTGGCGTACCACAGGGATCGAACCTTGGACCACTGCTTTTCCTTTTATTTATTGATGACATAGTTAAGCCGCTTCATTGCGCGGTGCTGTTGTTTGCTGATGATATGAAAATATTTACTAAAATTGAGTCATTGGAGAACTGTCTATTACTTCAAAACGATTTATCTTCTATTGCCATGTGGTGTAGACATAATAACTTACAACTTAATATAAATAAATGCAAAGTCATGACCTATACTAAGAAACAGAACACTATTGAATATAACTATACTATTGACAATGTAATACTTCAAAGATGTAGTGTATATGGCGACTTGGGGGTAATATTTGATTATAAACTTACTTTCACTGACCATATTACAGATATAATTGCTAAGGCTTACAAAATGTACGGTTTCATATATAGAAATTGTAGAGACTTTACTGATGTTAATTGTTTAACTTTATTTATTTAATTCCTTTATAAGATCTCGATTAGAATATGGCTCACTCATATGGTGTCCTACTTACGCCACTTATATCAATAATATCGAGCGAGTTCAGCGACGCTTCTTAAAATATTTAGTGTATATAACCGATGGCACATATCCCGCTAGAGGGTGTAACTATGATGATATGCTTACTAGATTTAATTTTGTATCTCTTAGATCTCGACGAAACATTTCTAATATTACATTTTTATATAATTTGTTAAACAACAAAATTGATTGTATTTTTCTTTTGAGCAAAATTAATTTCAATGTACCTCGGTTATCATCAAGACACTTGCATTTATTTCATTTACCTACTAGCAGAACTAATATTATGTTGCGCTCGCCAATATATTTAATGTGTAGTTCCTTCAATGCTATTTGTAACACGTGTGATATTAATTGTAATTCTTTATCTGATATTGTGAACGCTGTGTTGTAATCATTTCTTTCTCTTTATTTACTTTTGAACTAAGGTCTATTCACTGTAAGAATGCAGCGTTACATTAGATAGGCGAAAGATTTACGACTTGCGATTGGCTAATAGACGAGGCGAATTCACACATACGAAAAACATTTTATATAGCAAATGAAATTTAAGTTGGATAAAACAAAATATTTTCTGACATCTATGACATTTGTCAATCCTGGTGTTGGTTTCAGCTCTGTATTTGCGTGTTTATTGCTTTTTTGTGTCGTTCGTGTGGTTAGTGTAATTTTTATAAGCAAATTGTTACAAAAATAGTTCTTCTTAGAGCTCTACTGGGTACTGTTGAATATTTGAAGGTATTGTTTTAATAACTATATAAAATGATAGTGATAACATAGTATATTTTACATCAATTTTAGTATGGCAGATGAAGAGGTATTTGATCTACCTGCAGGGTCATCAAAAAATCCTCAGGGAAAACATATTGGCAGTAAGCAAAGGATGATGGCTTATAATTTGTATCTGGAGCTTAAGCGGGACAGTTCTAAATTGGCAGCAATTAAATTGACTGCAAAGCAACTTGGGGTGGGTGAAAGAACAGTGTGGGATATTGTAAAAGAAAAGGAGATCACAGGAGTTATCAGTTCACACCCTAAAAAACGTCTTCGTCAAAGTGCATATGATTCCTTGGACGAAGCAGATAGGTCAGCAATTAGACGACACGTACATTCCTTTTTCTTGCAGAACGAATTACCTACGTGCACAAAACTATTGGGTGTAAATATAATATTATCCATTTATCTTACATTTACTTCATCGCATTGTATCTTACAGGTTATTAATGCAGATGACACTTTGCCAATATTGAAAAGAACGACGCTATGGAAAATTTTAAAAAAGTTAGGATTTAAGTGGATGAAGCGAAGTGGTAATAGTGTTTTAATAGAACGACAAGATATTGTATTATGGAGGCGTCAATATTTAAACAACATTCGGAAATTTCGTGTTAGTGGTAGAAAGACATATTATTTGAATGAAACTTGGGTTAATGCAAGTCATACAAAGCAAAAAATATGGGCAGACACCACAGTACTCACTGCAAGACAAGCATTTGTGGAAGGAGTTTCAACGGGACTGAAAAACCCTTCAGGAAAAGGAAAACGTTTAATTGTTTTACATATTGGTAGCGAAGATGGTTTCCTTGAAAACGGTCTCCTTTTCTTCGAATCCAAGAAAACTGGAGATTATCACGAAGAAATGAACAGCCAAGTGTTCACGGAGGGGATGAGAAATGTGCTTTCTTTTCTGGAACCAAACTCTGTTATTATTATGGACAATGCTCCCTACCACTCAGTCATAACAGAAAAAAAGCCTATCATGGCATGGAAAAAGCAACAATTAATTGAATGGCTTCTTGCAAAAGGAATTATTGTTGACAACACTTTGTTAAAGGTTGAGTTGCTTGAACTTGCAAGAAAATAAATTAACGATAATCCCATCCCATATGTTATTGATCAAATGGTAGAAGACAGTGGTCATACAATTTTAAGATTGCCTCCTTATCACTGTAATCTGAACCCCATTGAGCTTATTTGGGCTCAAGTAAAGCATCATGTCGCAGCTAACAACAAAACTTTTAAATTACCTGAGGTGAAAACCTTACTTATTGAGGGGCTTAACATTGTAGATAGTAGTGCATGGAGGAATTGCATCAAACATGTTATTGAAGAAGAAAATAAGATGTATCAACTCGACAATGTTGTTGAAGATATGATCGAAGAATTCATCATAACAGCAAATACCTCATCATCATCAGATCTGTCATTAGAATCTGATTCTGAATGATAATTGAAACATGCATTTTGTTCTAACTATTATATATTGAAATTGAAGTTTCCAGAAACGCAATTAAACTTACATTATATTTACTATTTTTTGGCTATCGTTAACTACCCCCGTAAGATTCCCGAAAAGTATTCACTGTTACTTTATTTGTATTATTTTATCACCTTATATTATGACTATAACATTCTAAATAAACTACTAAAAGCGTAGTGATTTCATGTTATCCTTTCCTATTATTACAAAATTTTGATAACCAAACTTTTTCGCTTATGACACTGACAATTTACAATTTGAATTTGCCGCTAATTTTTCATTCTTCGGTGTAATTTGGGCGCCGTTCGCAGCGCTATCTACTGCATTCTTAAAGTGAATGGAGTATAGGTATACTATTTTATAATTTATTGTATTCGCAATTGTTAATTTCAATATTTCCTGTACTTAGGTGTAAACCTGTTGGAAATAAATTATTATTATTATTATTAATTAATACTATATGACAATAACGATATTGATTGGGCCATGTTAATCCCGTATAGTTTTCTACCGCTATTAAGTTGGTATCTTCTCGTTTTATTTCTTGAGTCGCTAAAATAAAAAGGGACGTAACAGATAAAGTGCCTTGTTATGTTTATTTAAATAAGATATTTTCCGGTAATAAATTAAAGTATTACTCGTAAACTGAAATATATGCTTTTCTCCCACGAAACAGCGATGTATATGTGTTCCACGCGGGCCCTACGTATACCGGATTATGTGTTTTTACTGAGAAACCGCTGAAATACACTAAAACGTATGAATTGTGCATGGCAAAGGTGGAAGAACGAATTCGTATGTCCTGAATCCAAGGAACTGTACCCAGGGGATTGCCGACTATTCTACAAATGCGTCCTCGTGCCGCCGTGTGGCGCATGGCGCATGTGCCTCCACGTCCCACCGATGCGAGAGGGGTACCGTGGCGGATGTGCTTGTGTGTCAGGACGAGCTGCACTGCGGATTCCGATGAGCCACATTCACAATACAGTAATCTACGCGGGGTACCTTGCCCCCTGCATCCGCCTTCGACGTCTTATCGCGTCATTCTGCCGCCCTCCGAATTTCAGATAGGGCGATAACAACTCATTAGGGCCAATTATCGGCTAATGTACCTCATTATTAACGCATTTGTAATACCCGTGCGTCAGGATGAAGTTATAAATTTAGACGCGATCCGCGTAAAAGTAGCGGCTGGCGCGCGGCTCCTCATATATCTGGTAAAATAAATAGAGTTAACGATGCAGAAAACCGCCCGTAGTGAATTCATTTTCGTAAATAAGTGTAAGAAGCGCCTTAAGCGGCGAAATGCTGGTATTCGGCTAAAGAATTTCGAATTTTGTGTTTTCGAATATTATTGTTCGATTGCAACCTTTATCTCATCTATTTTCATAGATTTACTTGAAACTCTTGTTCAAAAGAGGGCATTAATGATCGATTACCAGATATTATTGATAATAACTGAATTAATTCAATAATTAAATCAATTGATTTCATTGATATCTAAGAATGTGGAACATTGAGTCTTTTGATAATTAATTTAAAAAGCAGGTAGCAGAGTGACGTAAAATGACGTTTAATAAACGTTGATATCACGTATTAGACGTAATATCGACGTCTAATAAACGTCATTTTACGTCACTCTGCTATCTGGGATAAAAGCAGCGATTACGTCGCCATCACGTAATTAGAACCTAATACATGTTCCCCCATTTTGATAGTAGTTACGGATATATCACGTAATTAGAACGTAACAGCTACTAGTAACGTTTGCTTTGTGGAAACCTTTAAGGTAACAAACACGTCATGGCGACTAATAATGTTCTACTTGGGTTCTCTAACAAGGGAACACCGGCGGGTGTCCCCCTCCGATTTCGATGAAACTTAACAGATCGAAAGAGTACTTTAAAATAAGAGACACGTATTTTTTTTTATCGGCGTATCCGCACGATTTTTGGGTACAGCCCCCTCCAAAGTTTGGACGATTTTTCAATTTTTGCAAATATTTCCTAAATTATAAAAGAGATTAAATTTTCTTCTTAACATAATTTGCAGCACATTGCATGGCCCTAAGGGTGGCGTCGTCCGTATTCGCAAAAAGTTAATAACGCGGGACGGTACCCCGTATCCCCATTTTTTTACATTTTTTCTTTTTCTTATTCATCAAAAGAAGGCCGATTTTACATAGAATACGATGATGTATAACAAGTTTAGAAAATTAATAATTGTAAAAATAGAAAAATAATAATAAAGTTTCAAAATTAATAAACTTGTCTATTGATATAAATCAAATGAACTATAACAGAAATAAGTTTTTTCTCCTTAACATAATTTCCAGCATAATACATGGTCTCAAGTAGATATTCTCGTAAAAAGCTAATAATGGGGGACGGGGTACCCCATACCCTCACATTTTTTTAATAATAAGTTTATTTATTATTCATCAATAAAAGATCACTTTACCATAGAAAACAATGGTAATAAATTTGGAGGATTAATAATAAAAATAATTGTGATAATAATAATATAGTACATTAACAACAATTATTTGCTATCGTTACTCCGCTGCTCTCCTTAACCAAAAAAATATTTATTCCATATTTTAAAATTAATGTAAGCGTTATATTTTTTCTAAAATATTTGTAAAATATTTATATGAAAATTGAGATTTTTATGCAATCTATTTAATTTGTTAAATGAACTAAAATTGTTCTTGGTTATTAAGAACGTATAACGTCGGTAATGAAAAGTTGAAACATACATAGAGTTGTCTAAAAGGCAAGAACTTGTTTTTTCACACTCACCATACAAGTTAATAATCAATAATTCTGGCATCTTTTAAGGCATACTGAAGGTTATCAAATTAATCACTATTTTTAATTGAAGTGTTCTAAATAAAAAAACAAACGTATTTATTATCATTTTATTTGAATAAGCCAATAAAAATGAAAAATACTCATTTTTAAGTCTAGCCTTGGCTGGTGCCAGGTACAACCCTATGGCTTTTTCATATCTTCGGTAGTGGCGCTCTCATGGCGTTTCCTGGTGGCCTCTAAAACAATGCCAATTGTATTAGATCATACCATGAATAAAACATCGTACAACATTATCAACACCTACTAATACATTTGGAGCATTTACAATAATGGAGTGGTAGCTACATTCTAATACTTACGATACTTATTTTTACTTTATTTCATAATATTTGAAAACATTCTACGTACAAACAATAAAACAACACAACGTATTCTAACCTCTATTTGAGGTTATGACGCTTATCTAACGAGATGAACCTCTTAAGCAAATCAACTAGCAATTTATCTGGTAGATGCAGTACATATATGATGTATAAAATTCCTACAATTATATTATTAAACGATTTCTGTACATAGGGATATTGAGCATTCCAATTATCTTATAAATGCCATGACATGTTCAAAGTTTTGCTTACCTCGTAGTCACCACAAAAACTAAAACACACCCCGCAACAATTAATTACACAGTTAACCCTAATCTGCCCTAATCGTATACTATTATAAACTATAGCATGTAACGGACAAACGAATGAAAACGTTGATGATACGCACGTGCGCGTATGCATTCTATGTACCTAATCCATAGACGCATAAACAATACTAAATCATATAACACCGGCACCGTAATGAATAGAGGTGTTGTGTTGGCGTTCGCAACTTACAAATATTACAAATAATATAATACAAAACGCAGATATATTAATAGAAAAGTTACAGCGCTCAACTTAGATACTAATTAAATCATATTAGATATATATTATCTAATTTAATCTTTAAACTATCATTTTAAATAGGTACATACCTACTTAATATGTATGCATATTTTACCCATTTTATATTATTCGTCCTACGCACCAAATGTACAAAAGCAAAAATTCAATCTTTTTTTTTTTTATATGAAATAAATATTTACAGAAATACAAAGCAAAATATTCTTGCAGAGTTATGAAAAATATATTGAGAAAACATTTGCAATAAAATATTATTAATGCTACATAACATTTTTTAAATGTTTTCCTAATATATTTTCTATAATATATTTTATGCATATTATATTAATATAACTAATATTCAAGAAAGGTTTAATATTTTTTAAATATTTATAAAATATGAAATAAATATAGTTGGTCACTGGGGTAATAATTACCTACTAATTTTGTGTCTGTGACACCAAAAAAGGGGGGAAAATTAATAAATAAAGAAATATTATGTAATTAAATAAATTTACTGTCATATTTTATAGTTTTGTTTGGGAAAAAGGTAGCGTATCGGGGTACTCCAGGAGAGCGTACGGGATATTGATGCGTAGAGGTATAGATGTTACGCGTATCCGTCGTTGCGACCGGTGTTCTCGGCATACTTCCCACTCAGTGCCTAAATCATCTAGTCGGCGTTGGTTACTGATATAATTTCAATGAGTATAATAATTTGCTGGTATTACCTACTGAAAACTAATAACTAATAAATACCTACAAATGTTTGTTAATGTACACACCTGCCATTATCGACACAATGGCGTTGACTCTAAGTATTATTTTAATGTGTTTTAAACCAGTAATCCTTTAATATTAGATAACACGTACGATATCTTATCTTCGAATATTTTAATGGTAGCATCTGTGCATCAGCCCCATTCTCTAAGTAGCTGTGAAACGGCTAGATTTACTTACACTCACAACCAACAACACTGTTCGCCGGTCAATCAAAAAGTGACACCAAGTAATGCGTATGCATATGCAAAACTCCCTAAACCCCCCCTAAAAAAAGAGGGAACCAATGATAGATAAGTTTTAGTGCAATAAATGGTGGGGTAAAATTCGTTTCAAATGTTTCAATATTATGGTAATTTCATTTTTATATTTCATGTTCATTTTCAGTAAGAAACATTTAATAATTTTTTATAGTAATTCATTATACCATACGTATAAGGGATTTTATTTTGAATCTACAGACTTTCTCATTATGATTGCATAGATTTATTCTTTACAACAACAACAATGTTCATTTGGAGAAAGTACTTCAATGTAAATATTTATACTATTTGTTCTAAGAGTATATTAAATAGAATAGAACAACGTGCAGTTTGTGATGTTTTTTTTTTTACCATTATGCGGCGGCTTTAATCGATTTACGTGATGCGTTAATAATTTACGACGTTCAAGAAAAATAAATAACAGCCCGCCCTCTTATTCTAAAAAGGAATTCACCGCATTCTCCCAATACGCACACACGGGGACACCTCCATAAAGGCGGCCTGTCGGATTTGAATAATGCAAAAAGTCCCGCGGATATAGGCCGACTACTAGAGTAGAGTCCTTTTATTTTTTTAATGATGTTTACACAGAGTCTCGTTAAAATTCACGTTCATAGCGTGAAAGAGCAGGGTGAGGCCCTTTTCGCAATCGAATAACACCCATTAATACGTAAACAGGTTTAATTGCGCGAACGTTATATAGATAAGAATACAGCGAATGACTATTCGGGGAATCCCGTGTAGTTTTCTCTTTTTTTTTTGCTTATCCTATCGCGTCCGAAACTAATGGAATTATTTCTCATCCCTTTTCGACGAAGGCGCGCCCTATTAACATAATAGGCAACATATATCTATAAATATATATAAGGCCAGCGAATTAAATTAGTCCCATTATGATAGTGAGCTCCTCTGATTTCGAGCAATCTATTTGTATTAAGGAACTATTGATTATATACAGTGAAATCTCCCTTGAACGGACACCAACGGGACCAACTGAAGATGTCCGTTCAGGAGGGGTGTCCGCAGAAAAGAAATATGTAGTAGATACAACAAAAATCGTGTTTTAACGAAAAATGAATATATTAAAGAAACTGGGACATTTAAATCGTATATGTATATAAATGTTTTTAAAATAAATAACTAAACTTAAGAAAAAAAGTTTATTTCCTTTAGATATATACAAAGTATAATATAATATGTACATAGATACATAGATGTAGTATGTGATACAAAACAGTGAAATGAATAGTCACTTTAAGGACGCAAAAATTCATATATTGTTGTTTGTCTTCTCTTTTTCTTTAAAATGGCGTCTTGAAATCGTATTTCTAATTTAGAAAGAAGCTCCAAAGACTCTGTATCTCCGTGATTTTCGACAAAACTTTTGAGCTGCTTGGTCAGGGTAATAGCTTTATCATAATTTGGGATAGCTTCTGTTGGCACTGGAACCTCATCGACATCAGAATCTTCCGAAAGTTCTTGTATCTCAACTGGATTTGTAATTTCTTGTTATGAATCTGGATCTTCAACATACAAATCTTCATCTACGTTCAAAAAATCATTAAGGTTTTCATTATCCGTCAATTTCAATAAATTCTTATTTTTGAGGATATTTGAAAGTACACTAAGAGGCAAATCATCTTCTAGGCCAGATATATCAGCCTCAGTTAACTGGTCTTCACTTTGCATATTTGCATGATTAAATCCTGCTTTGCGGAAGCAATTTTGAACTGTCTCTTTGGTTACCTGGTCCCAAGCGGTTTTTCCCAAATAAACTGCATCCAGTGGTGTAATTTTCTTTATTAGCTCAAAAGCTGTACCAGCAGTTTCAATGTTTACTAGCAAATGTTTGAGTATTAGACTTCGGTAATAAGTTTTAAAATTCTTTATAATCCTCTGGTCACGTGGTTGACAAGCTGATGTACAATTAGGGGGTAAAAATAATATTTTTATATTATTTAAGCGAACGTTTTTGGGATGAGATTCCGCATTGTCTAAAAATAATAAAATGTTTCTTTTTTCTTTAGCCATTTTCCAATCTAGGTCTTGCAACCACTCTGTCATAATTTGTCCTGTCATCCAAGCTTTCTTATTGTATTTCCAAGTTACAGGCAGGTTATTTATGTTAATGTTTTTAAAAGCTCTGGGTTTAGCTGCCTTACCAATGATTAGGAGTTTTTCTTTTTCACCCGCCATATTTGCACAATGCAAAATTGTAAACCTCTCTTTGGGATACTTATCCCCAATACATTTTTCCTTCTTTAATGTGAGCGTTTTGTCGGGTAGAGCCCTAAAATACAGGCCTGTCTCGTCGGCATTATAGATGTCTCTCGGTGAATATCCCTTAATCAAAGAAGGACATTTTTTTAAAAACGATGAAACATCTTCAGCATTAACCGAAGCTCCTTCTCCCGAAATCGCTTTCAAACTTATATTGTGACGGATTCTAAATTTATTGAGCCAACCAGAAGAAGCACTGAATGTAGAATGTCCCAAAGAAGCGGCTATATCTCTTGCTTTACATCGTATTAGCGCACCTAAAAAAAAAATAAGTTTTTTGCGTTTTTGTCACGACAAACCTATTGGTAATCTCACTCTTTTTATCTACATACATATTTTAGAATTTAATATGAAAAGAAAATCAACGCATTAATACAAGAAAACCTTATCTAAAAAAATCATATGCATACCTGTTAAAGGAATCCCCTTATGGCGAGCTGCTGTAAACCAATCATAACACAATTTGTCAATTTTAGTACCATCACCCGTCAAAAAGCTTCTTTTTTCATTCAAATTGCTGTTCGACATCCATTTGTTTAGAAGGATTTCTTTATGTTTAATTATACCTGCAGCTTGTGTTTTTCCAATATTAAAACGCTTGGATAAGTTCCTTACATAATTTCTCTTTAATTGTAAACTTTTTGTAAACAATCTCAATTTTTTGTTTAAGCGTGAGAATTTTTCTATTTGGAGCCATTTCTACAATGAATGTGTCGCCCACTGTGTCTTTTCCGCATAGACGTCAGACTAATATTGAATGCAGATTCAATCGAAAGCGTGCACCCAAAGAATAAGAACGGTAAATCCCCGACCAACTTGGGGAAGTCCCTAATTCACGCCAGGCAGAAATGCGCGACATAGGCTGCGTTTGTACCGAAAGATTAAAGTCGGTAAATCTCCGGTTTACTCGGGGAAGTCCCAGCGAAATTGGCGCGCGGCGCGATTGAGAAATGCAATAGCAATACTCTCGATAAAAAAATAAGATAAGGCGTTTCTTTTTATTTTATTTTTTGTCCGGTTAAGAGAACATTTTCTCGTGTCCGCGTCCGTTCAAGAGAATGTCCGTCCAAGAAAGAGTTAATACAATGGAAATTATATGAGAGCCGGTCGGGACCATGAGAAACTGTCCGTTTAAGGGAGGTGTCCGTGTAAGAGGGGTGTCCGCGAAGGGGAATTTCACTGTATATATTTTTCTTTTCCTTTATGCATACACTGTCCGCAATCGAAAACGCACCACACACAAATATAATTATGATAATACAATGAGAGAAATAGATTCTACTGTAAAAGTTCAGATGAGGCGTTCTCCAGGGCGATACTTTGAGCCCGATGCTGTATCGCATTACTTTAGTATCATTATCTTCAGATGGTCTTGGACCAATAAAACTCTGAAATGGAAGTGAAATGTCTTGGTGTCATCCTAAACTCCAAGCTTACTTGGAATCGGCAGCTTCACTGGATTAAAACCAGGACGGAGACAGATAGGGGTTAAGACTTAATATGATGTACTGGACATACATTTGCTTATTTATGTTTTAAAGCATAAATAAACAATTTCGCCCGACATTGTCCTAGGCGAGGTCGGCGAGAGTAGCTCAAATTAGGATTTAATAGCTTTAAATTTTAATTAATTCAATCAATCGATCCCCGCACGCGGAAAGAGCGGGCCAGACAAACGTATAACACCGATTCAAACTACGCATACAATGGTACTGCGTCCATTCACCCAGCATGTTGTGGGTTCTAATCTCAATTATATCTCTTCAGAGGAAGCCACCTTCCGCCCTGGACTCGATCGATTTATCAATTACCATAGCTGGGTTAGATTTTACACATCGATGGTTACGACAGCCCTTTCGGAAACTTGCAGCCATCCTACCATAAAAATCCATCGATCTGTCATTTTTCATACATGCATGCACTCCGTTAGCGGTAGTGCCTGCCAATATAGTTCTAATTAATTAAATTTCGATGCTGGGTGATGCTTTTCGATGTATACTAATGGTATGTTCGAAAGAAAACACTATTCGAGCGGTAAAATATATTTGGTTAAAGAAAGGGTCTAGCCGGTCACAGCCGCCAAATGACAAAAGTGGTAATTTAGCGATTTTTTCAACAATTTTTGTATTTTTCTCGCAAAACGGTTGCTCCTAGGCCTTCGCGGTTGACGGCATTCGACTCTACGCAGTCAGACGCTTTTTCCTGTATATAATACATGGTCTTGTTCGCCTCGCTTCTATGTTTAATTTGCAAATCACAAATGACAAAAGTGGTAATTTAGCGATTTTTATCACATTTTTGTATTTTTCCGCAAACGGTTGCTCCTAGGCTTCGCGGTTGACGGGCATTCGACTCTACGCAGTCAGACGCTTCTCCTATATATTAATACATGGTCTTGTTCGCCTCGATTCTATGTTTGATTTGCAAATCACAAATGACAAAAGTGGGAATTTAGCGATTTTCATCAACATTTTGTATTTTTTCTCGCAACAGTTGCTCCTAGGCCTTCGCGGTTGACGGCATTCGACTCTACGCAGTCAGACGCTTCTTCCTGTATATAATACATGGTCTTGTTCGCCTCGCTTCTATGTTTTATTTGCAAATCACAAATGACAAAAGTGGTAATTTAGCGATTTTCATTACATTTTTGTATTTTTCTCGCAAACGGTTGCTCCTAGGCCTTCGCGGTTGACGGCATTCGACTCTACGCCGTCAGACGCTTCTTCCTGTATATAATACATGGTCTTGTTCGCCTCGCTTCTATGTTTTATTTGCAAATCACAAATGACAAAAGTGGTAATTTAGCGATTTTTATTACATTTTTGTATTTTTCTCGCAAACGGTTGCTCCTAGGCCTTCGCCTAGGATGGATCCCAGATAACAATTTAAGGTTTATACAAGCCTTTTAAAAGGTTGTTTCGACAAGGGAAAAAGCTTGTCAACATGCTTGTTATGGCAAGGGTGCAAGCTTGCTGCAAGGTTGTGACAAGCTTGCTAGTTGACACAGGACAAGGTTTTTCCCAAGCAAGGTTACAGGTTAAGCTTGTCTATAAAAGCATATGACAGGTTGGAATGACAATGTTGAGCCAAGCTTTAGAGAAGGCTGTACAAACTTGATAAAAGTTTGTAACAATCAAAACAAAATAGGAATTTGGATATTAATTTCTTCGTTTCTTGGTTTCTAGGTCATAAAATATAGAAATGTAATTAACAAGGACGTTTCGTTTAATTTCAAGAGCTTTTTCAAGATATATGTAAAAATATAAATTATAAATTGTGTAAATTATAAATAATTTTTTTTATTTAATAAACAAAACATTGTTTACTATGAATTTTGAATATATCGTTATGTTTTATTTAAAGATAGCGTTTCAAAATAGTATTTTTTAATTATTTGTTGTTAATAAAATATGAAAAATTGAATTTTGTAATTAAATAGATCTTTAAAAATATTGTATTTAGCACTAAAATTAAGTTATATAGTTTTGTGAAATATTGTATATTGTGATATATCTGTTTTATGGTTAACTGCTTTTGTATGTCTATAAATTTAAATTATTTCAAATAAACTTCATTTTATAGCTAAATACAATATTTTAAAGATCTATTTAATTACAAAAATCGATTTTTCATATTCTACTAATAACAAGTAATCAAAACATACTATTTACGCTATCTTTAAAAAAAACATAAGATATATTCAAAATTCATAGTAAACAATGTTTGTTGAATTTTGAATTATGATTTTATCATTCTTAAACAATTTCCTTATAATTACACCATTACAATTTTATTTTTATATGTTTACTGAAAAAGCTTTGAAATCAAAGTGAAACGTCCTTATTAATGTACATTTCCATATTTTTGACCTAAAAACCAAGAAAATGAAGAAATTAATACCAATTCCTATTTTGTTTTGATTGTTGTAAGCCTTTATCAAAGTTTGTATAAGCTTTCTCTAAAGCTTGGCTATAGTCAAGAAAAGGAGTTGGGTATATGACCTCTTATTCATGTGACTTTGAAAATTACTAAAATATTTTAAGGAAAGATATAACCAGCAAACTGAAACCAAAATAAATTTCGTACAAATAAACTTTATGTAACTTCCAAGTGCTTCCAAAAATGTTTTTTGCAAAATTATTACTAAACAAAACTCTGAGAGAATTTTAGTAAATTAGATATCATTGCGTTCATTTTATTATTTCGCATGCCGTCCATCGTCTCCTAAAATATTTTAATTGTTTTCAAAACACATCTGTTTGCATCAAGTAAAATTGCTAGAATTCAAATAAAATTAGAATTTCAGTATTTAATAAAAAAAAAAACTTCTACATATTTATATATACATATTAGATTGCGTTTTATATTATTATAGAAAAACACTATAATCTATTTTCCTTTGCCATCGTGTTGCCGCGATTCTCTGTAATAAAAAAAAGGACAACTATTAAAAAATAAAACATACCAGAGATGGAAGACAGGGGAAACGGCTATCAGTTTCCCAGAGTCAACAAGTCGTCGTGGATATTATGAAAACTAACTGTTCCCCCGTTACTACAAAATACAAACTACCTTATTTTTACTATACTTAGTGGTTATTAAATAAAAAACTCACCAAAAAAATTTAAGCATTTCAGTCTTCTGGAAAAGGTTTTTTAAGCTTTTTCCTGTTAGAGAAGGATTTGCGTCAATATTGTCCTCTAGTGGTTTTTTTAGGATGTTTGATGTCAAACTCTTAACGTTCCTTTCATGGGTTGATATCAAATACCGAATCTGTAAATTTTTTGTTGGAATTAATTCAATAAATGAACATGCATGGTTTCGGACTAAAACTAGGTAATAATTTAAATAATATCAATTACTCACCAACTTTTTTTCTCCAAGAAGAGTTTTCAACTATTTGATGGTTTACTAATGTCATAGAAGCTTCTATATTTGCTGAAAAAGAATTTCATAAGTTATGAAATTGATTCTCCTCTTAATCCTTATTAGTTACTATATATGTAATGCCTGTTGTATTGCGGCAGTCTGTTGGGCCAAATCTAAAACCGTATCCATTTTAGTTTCTAAATGCTCTGCTATGAAAGAAAAACCTTCTAAGACCTTCCACATTACTTGGTTTAATTTAATTTGGTGATGCTCATTACTGTAATCGGTTCCTAAAAAATATTTGACAACATTAGAATGATTTCTTGAAATAAGAGATACAAATATATATATAATATTCTTGTTCATTATAACACTGAATTTATATGTATATTTTTGAATTTATTGAAAAATCCTATTACACTGTCATTAAAACTGAAAAAACCTCAAACATTTAATTATTCAAAATTTCTGAATTATATAAAATCAAATTATACCACAAGCTAGCTAGCTAGCAAATATAAACTATAACTTTTTAAACTAAGTGCATTGGCTTATGCGCTTATGGTGTGGAAAATTAGGTTAGAATTATATGCAATAGTTGGGGCAATTTAATACATGTTCTTTTTTATTTATTGTAAGTGATGTTTACTACGGTATTCGCAGGAACGGTATATATATACGGCACAGTAGTAAATCAAATGGAAATTAGTAGAAAATATTATACCGAGCCTGGCCACGCACATCTCCATTTGTTTTCTCTGTACATAATTCGGTTCATCGGTTAGAATTATAAACTATTGATATTCTTGAAGCAACAATGCATATCTAGTAAAAGATATAAAATTAGATAATACTTACTTTTGCATGGAAGATGTTTTAAACTATTATACACTGAAACAGCTCAAACGCATACGACACAACTGAACATAACAAACAATGGCGGTCGATGACAGAATAGCGGAATGGCGGTTAAACCAAAAAAAAATCAATACTCGATGAACGATTGACGCCGAATCACTCCGGAAATACACGAAGTCACCGTACCATGATATAATAACTTTGCCGGAACCTTGCATTAACCCCAGCATTAACCTTTTACTGTTAAGCTTGTCTGGACAAGGTAAAGTTAAGCAAGTGGCAAGCTTGTCGTAAGTTTACGTGTTATCTGGGATATGGATAGTTAAGTACAGTTAAAATATCATAGAGATTTCTTCAATAGGTATTGATAACAACATAGGAGTTAGGGAAGTGAAATTAATTGTATGGCTATATTAAGCAAAGAACAATAAAAACTAGGTGATCGCCCTTCATCAGATGCGCGTGCAGTTTTCATATGCTTAACCGGCTAGACCCTTTCTGACTAGCTTCGAGTGTGTGCCCATAACTTTTATAAAATTAAAAGATATATATATATATAATCTCTTCTCACATCGTTTTCTTGTATGGGCCCATAAAATGGACTAACCCCGGATGTGAACGTATTTTATTGTGTCTGTAGTCGAAGAGGTAGCAGATATTTTGCGGCAGGTGTAAGAGTTCGCTCAGCTAATGCCTTCCGCGTACCCCATATTCTTCACACGCTCACTTTATAATGCATTAAGGAAGTATAAGGTCGTTCAAAAACGGGGTGACAATGCCAAGCTCGTAGGGGATAGCAACCGCCCGACGGAAGGCGTTAGCCACAGGAAATTGATACGCTTAGGAAAAATAAAATTTCAATTTTCTTTGTCCGCCCCTACTAATACCTGGCCCGCAAGAAAAGTAATTTGGATAATAATTTCGAGAGTTCCACAGCGTACGGTCCTCTCGTCTTAAGTGAAAGCGAGTTGACTCGGGCCCTAACGTCAGGTTATTAATTTTGTTTTACATCCAGGAGGACGGTGGATGGGATCATTACGGACGAGAAATCGTCTTTGCTATGGCCCTCTTTATTTTTTTTTTTATATGAGAATAAGGCGACGCACAGTGGTTCCAAATCGACATTTTTTTGCCAAAAATCTGTAACTTTGTCATCTGTGGACCGATTTTCACAAAATTTGGTATGAGTACTGCTAAATAGTTGAAGTTTAATGTGAACAATTGAAAACTTTGAAAATATTATTACTTTATTAAGAAAAAAATATCTACATATGAAGATGTGAAATTAATTGCATATATTTCACCGTAAAAGATTAAATTATAAAAATTAATATAATAAACTCTACTTATTAATATAACAATTATAATAATGATGTATACAGAGTGTTTCAAAAAGAATTATATGTAGCTGTTTATAAATTTTTCATATAAAAATATGATATTTCGGCATTTTTTAAATGCGGACAAAGTGACATAAATTTTATCCACGTGTTAAAAGTAATAGGTGAAATGATACAGAGTCACAACTTTCGAAATAATAATAAGAGTTAAATCAATTATAAAGTAAGCGGTACATAACGTTATACAAAATACCTGTTTTTACGTTATTCATCACTATCTAGTAAATTTAATGCTTCTTCATCGAGTTCTATATGCTTCGGTGTATGTTGTCTTCTAAGACCACTTATATAAGGATCCGATGAGCATAGTAAAGTATGAAAAACATCTTCATTCGTAGCTGTTCTCGAACATTTTCTAGAATGATGCAGTCGGAATTTTTTGTAGTCCTTGTTTCTAGATTCTTGAGCATCTTCAGATAGTTGTCCAAGAGGTAATATTGAATTGTATGTAATGATGCTCTCTCCATGAATAAGTACTTTATGAACTGAAGATGGCATATAGTACCAATTGTATTTGTTTACATAGAGTTCAGCTGTGGATCGTGCGTATTCACCAAACTTTCTCGGATTTATTTTCCTACCGCACGACATAGTTTGAAGTATAATATAAAATCTTCTTAGTAGTGTTTCATCAACTCCTGTTATTTGGGATGTACAAGAGGAATTGGCAAAAAATCTTCTTGCAGTATTTCCGTCATTGGTATTGCCGCTAACTTGACGAGGTTTGTCAATTATTAAACCAAATTCATTACGGAAACGATCCTGCACAAGTTGCTTTTTAGCCGCTTTTAGTTTTTTATTTTCTTCGGTGGTAGCAGACTATTTTTGGAACGGTAGATTATAGGATACATGAAGTACTAATTCCATAAACCTAATCCAGGCATGCAAAGTTGAAAGACCAAACCTGAAAGTTTCTTCTCTTTCTGGTTTTTGACTTACTCGTGCAAGATCATTCATTTCACTTGGTTTGGCAAGACATACATTACAGTTAGCACTCGATGGAGTATTAGTCAAAACTTGAACAACTTTACCATCGACCATAGTAAAATATAACGTGTGTTTTATAGAAAATGTTGCTGTATTTATTAGTACGGAGGATGGTGTTAATGCAAGTATTTGAGATTCGATATCTGTAACTATACTCCTAGTTTTCTCAGGAGTTTCTTTTGCAAACTCTATAAGGATAGGACGACAAAACGTACTGACGAAGGCGATGGATTCTGCCAAAAGACACTTTCATCACTTCACTAACAAGCTTAAGTGGTACGAGCGATGCTATCAGTAGATTTTGCATCTGATATTAATTGCTTTCACCTGATAAAATTTGTTTGTACTCGCTTTGTCCAGAAGAACCATCACATCCCCACTTACAGTATAAAATCAATCTTGCGTCACCACCAGGGAGATTAATGGAATCAAGCATCAATAATCTAGTAACTGTGTGATCTAAAAGAGACTGCAATTTTATTTTAGCACCTATATCACTTATTTCCATGTTATCTGGATAACACTGGGTTTTCGCTTCGAGCACGTACTTGTACGCTGGAAACAAATTGAGGTTTTTATCTGTAATACATTTTCTAAAGTACTCATACTGTTGTTTAGTTAAATCTAGATCTAGTAACAATGCAAGTGCTTCGTCATTCGAATAAGGCACCAGAGATATCTTTTCTTCCATTAAATTCTTATGAAGCCCATCCAAAGTTTCTGTCGGCATAGAACGTAACTGTTCAATAATGGCAGCATGTTTACTTTTTCCAATTGATTTTAGGCCTTGTATATAGGAATGGTGAATATGATCCAACCCAGATTCCTGAAATAGTCTAATGGCTTGTCTGTGCTTGCTTCTGGCCGATGATAATTCATAATCTTTGCACGGTCTTCCTCGTTTACTTGCATGTGATGTAGATGGGGCCTCCTCTTCATCGAATTGTATACGAAAATCGCCATTGAGCCACTCAGCATATCTTGTCAAAAATATGTCTTTAGATCTGCCAGCTTTATTCCATCGCTGTTTGAATTCTGGCAACAAATATTTTTGAATTCTTGCAACAGTACAGGTGTTATTTGCTTCAGTTAAACCAGGAAACCTTTCTTTGATGTACATATGCACTGTACTTATGTGCTTTCCATGTTCTATTAAACGAACACATAACTCGCGTTTATTAATATTTATATAGCTCATGTTTTCTATTTAAGTTGTTTTAATATGAAGAAAGATGTTGAAAACAATGTAATACACGTTTCTACAAAACTAACAATTGTATCTTTTGTGCTAGCTTTTATACTTAGTACTTACCACAAGAATATCACAAAATGTATTTTGGTGCAAATAGAAAAATAATGATGATTCTAGAAATTTGCGGTTGTTTTGATTGTTTTTATTATGCCAGTAACAAACACGATTTGGTTAATAACGATATTTTCTACCTTATCAACTACTAATATAGTTTGATATTATAAATATGCGGCATATGCCACAAATAAAAATATCAGATAGGTACCTATTATCTTCTTTATGTGTACGCCACATACAATAACAACATTTAAGCAGGAATGTTTATACCTAATATATTTTTAGAATTTTATAATCTTTATAATGTATGTACCTTAGAGGGCACATATAGAATTTTATTTTATTCATGTAAATAAAAACATATATTGTAATCATTTACGCTATGCATTAGAAAATAATAATATGCAAGCGCGCTCCTGTTCCCAATTTTTTAATTTTCACACAGAAATGCAGCGAAATGCAGTTTGAGTTTTAGTACATTTTATAGACAAATATATTAGCTTCCAAATGCAGTAAATAGCTTGACCCGGGCAAACCCGGCGAGTAGTTAAAAGTTTAGTTAAAGTAGTTATTATCTAATTTTCAGCACAGGTATGAAAAAACGATTCTACAAAAGAAACTAATGTATTTTTTAATTAGGAAATTATAGGTCTGGAAAGTAGATGAAACACTCGTTCTACTGATATATAACACATTAGTAAATATTGATAAAGTATTAGCTTATTTCACTACACATTCAATGCACGCGCGTATGCCTTTCTCGGGAATAATCGGAACGCTCAACTTTAAGGCACTGTAAAACAATAGCGGAAGCTTCAAACAAAAAGAAAATTTGGTAGTAATACTTTAGTATGTACACTTTACTATAGTAACAATTTCGAACATCAAGGATGACATCGCCAAAATGCATTTTTGGCAAATCTCTATATGGACTGAAACCACTGTGCGACGGGTGAATTGGAAAAACAAAAATTGCTGGAGATGGGGTAGAAGAAGGCATTTAAATTTTGATTAGAAGCTACAACGGGTATAAATATACTCCGCCATTGTTATTACACTTTATTTATGAAAACTAAATTATTACAAATCATCCTAACCCCGTGCTCCACCTGAAAAGGTACTACACGAGGCTACCTATTCTAAGTACTATATGGGTTCCATAACAATTGAAATGATCCTACTCTAACTAAATAACTTCCCTATGATTTTTAATAACAAAAATATAATACAGTAGCCTCGCGACCATACGAATATTACTTTTGAAAAATGATAAAAAATGTAAAATGTGATTAGTTCACATAATCGCGAGTCTACTGTAAATCAGTCAGCTATCAGTTATTATTAAATGCGCCCATGGAACGACTTTCGTTATCTCCCAGCATTCGCCAAGGACACTGATTATATATAATATACTTATATAAAATCAATGGCCACGGAGTAAGGGAAAACCATGGCAAAAACCTTACTCTGGGAGGAGCCATTGTTATTACAGGTCCCCCAGTCGTAAAAAGGGCGATTTTATGATGTGTGTCCAATCGGTTCCTTAAGTATATCATAAATCGATCCCTCGTTTCGACTTATTTGGGAATTGGGTCACCCTGCGTTTGCGGAAGTGTCTAATTAAAGACATTCGCTTTATTTTTAATTAGACTAAAACCGAATGTTAATTTGCCTTGTATTCCCGGCCGCTTGTAGATTAAATTTATCTTGTTACTGCACTGATTGGTTTCAAATATATAATAAGAGACACAGACACAGAATGGGAGGAGGGACAACTTTGAAATCTTAAATCCCCATTTTGTATTACAGATTCGGATTCTACGCCATCAAGTACCATGTGTTTCAAAATAATTGTCGTAAGAAAAAAAACTGTTTTCCGGAAAAATTTATCTATACTTATTACCAATTTAATGAGCGAAGTTAGCTACATACACTGTTGAAAATATTACGGTGTTGGCGTTAATTTTGCGCTAGTCAAATATTTTAGTGTTGATTTTTACAAACTTTGCCAGACGAATTGACTACATGTGTTTAGTAGAACAGAAATTACTAGAATTTGGTGTGAACTCTTTGTTCAGATATGAGGATTTACTATTTTCTCTAGACATTCAGAAGCATCAACCAAGCAGAATTTTTCCCTCGGATAGAAATATAGAAACCCCACCTAATCTAATACGGTATTGCATTATACGCACCACCTGCATTGCATGTGTATCTGTTTTCGAGTTTGTTTCTGCGTATTAACATATCCAAACAATCTACCAAATGTGACTGACCTATTGGGAACATCTATTTGCGCAATTAGTTTAGACTTGAATCAAATAGCATAAACATTTACTTAATTTTATAATGGTTCTCAAAAAATCATTTTAAAATTGGTACGTTTAGTTGAAACCAAAACTTGTGAATGAGTGGTTTTGCATATTTATAATTGAGAAAACGTCTTAGAGAGAGAATATTATAGCACTAAGAAATAGGAGTTGCATATTAAAAAGACGTTGTGTTTAGAAAATGGTGTTAAAACACCCAATAGATCGCATTCATTTAGTTAAACAGCTAGTAAATTTGTCTAGTCTAGATCAAATAAAATGTGACTAGAAGTATTTTATAATTCCACGTGTCAGTTGGACAAAATAACCCCTTAGCAATAGACAATACTTGACTATCTTTGCTCGTCAAATTTAAACTGGTATAGTTCTCGACAAAATAACACGAAAAGAGTGTGGACCTCTCCTTACTATTAAATTAGTCAAAAAAGTGTTAAAATTTTCAACAGTGTAGAAACCGCATGCATACCATAGAAAGAACTGAGAGATGCAGTTTTGTCACTTAATAATTATACTAATTGTATGTTATAATTTAAAGTAATAAATAAATTTAGTTAAACACCAGTTAGTACTGAATTGTAAGATCATAATTTAGTAAAGTTAAATTAATTACATTTCATTTTTACAAGCAGAAACACCAATCCATAGTCGTTTATATACTGCGAGTTCAAATATAGGTTACGTTTTCCTTATTTATGACAGATCCGTTTATTTTCTTATGTTCCAACACTGACTTAGTTCAAACCTTTATTACAAACACGCGGCATATACCTACACCCTGTTACTATCTATAGGAGCGGAATTGACAATCATTTTGAATCTCTGTGTATGTAGTTTTTGTTTGAAACTTTTTTCCGATTTGTAACAGTTTGCGCTGTAATCGCAAAAAAACATGATTGTGAACGTCTAGAAAAAATACACAAAAAAGAGAAGCAAGCAAACATGATTTTGTGTTTTTTTTTATTTTAACATTAAATAACATTTCAAAAAGCCATTCAACAACGTAGAACTTTACTTACTTTACTATTATCATACCCATTTCAGAAAATGTGTTCGAAAATGTTCTCTGCCACTTCAATACATTTATTTATTCGCAATTGGAATGATTGCACACAAGTGAGAAGTGTTTCCGACATAATCCTTGAACAAGTGTTGGTGATTCCCTCGTGGTTGGCACTTCTGTATAAACTTCAGACTTTTTTAGTGGCCCCCCAAAAATAAATCAGGGGAAGTAAGATCTGGCGATTTTGCAGGCTAAGACACTGGACCACCTCTTTTGATCCATCGACGATTGTAGGCTCGATCTAATACTTCTCGTGCTATTCTTGAATAATGTGCTGGAACAACATTGTTTGTCGTACGTCCAACGGAAAGTTTTCAAATAACACTGGAAGTTCGTTCTGCAAGATGTTTCGATATTTTTCACCGTTTAAGTTTCCATCGATGAAATATGGACCAATAAGCTTAATACCAATTATTTCACACCAAACATTTACGTTCCAAGGATGTTGATGTTCAACTTAGCGCAACCAATGGGGATTTTCGATACTCCAGTAGTGCATGTTGTGCCGATTTACCGTACCGTGATTTGTGAATGTCGCCTCATCAGAAAATAATACTCGAGGCCCATTGACAAAATCGCACTCGATTTTGAAAATCATCGCCATGAAGTTCTTGATGCATGGAAACTCTAAATGGATGATATTTTCTACGCTTCAATATTTGGCAGATAGTGGACTGAGAAATTCCTGATCCGCGAGCTATTTCTCGAGTACTAATGTGCGGATTATTAGCTACTGCAGCTAATACCGCAATTTTATTTATTTTTCGGCGATTACGTTTTCTTGGCTGTACAGTTCCTTCGCTAGAGAACTGTTGAATGACTCGGTAAAATAGAAGCGCGCGATCGCACCTTGTCGGGAGAACGTTGTGAATAAAGATTAACAGCATCATCGATATTCCTACCACTTTCTCCATATGGATATAATCATTTCAATTCTCTCCTGTAAAGTTATAGCCTACATTACTGTTCAAATATTCAACACTAGCTAATTTTAACTAACAGCTTCTTGCGGGTTTCGCCGTGTGTCAAAACTTTTGCTCGACATTATATCGCTATTCACTAACATACCCACGGAGGACGCACTGGCCTTACTTCCAGAACTTGGACTACAAGAAGACATCATTGAATTAGTGAAACTGTGCTTATCCACGACATACTTTTTGTATGAAGGAAAATACTACGAGCAGAAGAACGGAACAGCAATGGGAAGCCCTTTATCACCAGTAATAGCCAACTTGTTTATGGAAACATTTGAAGAAGAAGCCCTAAGTTCCAGCGATATGAAACCCAAGTGTTGGCTGCGATATGTCGACGATACTTTTGTAATATGGCAACATGGAGAAGAAAAACTACAACAGTTCTTGGAACACATAAACTCACAGCACCCAGCCATCAAGTTTACCATGGAGAAAGAACAAAATGGAAATCTCCCTTTCCTGGATGTTATGGTCAAGAAAACAAAAGAGGGAATGCTACAGCACGCAGTATTTAGAAAGAAGACGCACACCGATAGATATCTGCATGCAAGATCTCACCATCATCCGATGCAGAAGAAGACATTAATACAAACATTGCTATCCAGAGCCCAAACCATCAGTGGCGAACAACATCTTACCAGTGAAAAGATACATTTGGAGAAAGCACTAAAGAAGAATGGTTACACTGACATCGACATAAGGAGAGCCACTAAGAAGAAGACGACACTGGAGAAAACTACTGAACCACGAAGAGGGATGGCGTATTTAACTTACATAGCAGGAGTCGCCGAAAAAGTAGGCCGAATTTTGAAGAAACGTAACGTACAAGTACGCTTCGGGACTGCAACGTCGATCCAGCAGTATCTACCGACCGCAAAGATTATAAATAATAATTATAAAGAAATCCTTCTAAACAAATGGATGTCGAACAGCAATTTGAATGAAAAAAGAAGCTTTTTGACGGGTGATGGTACTAAAATTGACATATTGTGTTATGATTGGTTTACAGCAGCTCACCATAAGGGGATTCCCTTTAACAGGTATGCATATGATTTTTTTAGATAAGGTTTTCTTGTATTAATGCGTTGATTTTCTTTTCATATTAAATTCTAAAATATGTATGTAGATAAAAAGAGTGAGATTACCAATAGGTTTGTCGTGACAAAAACGCAAAAAACTTATTTTTTTTTTAGGTGCGCTAATACGATGTAAAGCAAGAGATATAGCCGCTTCTTTGGGACATTCTACATTCAGTGCTTCTTCTGGTTGGCTCAATAAATTTAGAATCCGTCACAATATAAGTTTTAAAGCGATTTCGGGAGAAGGAGCTTCGGTTAATGCTGAATATGTTTCATCGTTTTTAAAAAAATGTCCTTTGATTAAGGGATATTCACCGAGAGACATCTATAATGCCGACGAGACAGGCCTGTATTTACCTACCTACCCGACAAAACGCTCACATTAAAGAAGGAAAAATGTATTGGGGATCAGTATCCCAAAGAGAGGTTTACAATTTTGCATTGTGCAAATATGGCGGGTGAAAAAGAAAAACTCCTAATCATTGGTAAGGCAGCTAAACCCAGAGTTTTTAAAAACATTAACATAAATAACCTGCCTGTAACTTGGAAATACAATAAGAAAGCTTGGATGACAGGACAAATTATGACAGAGTGGTTGCAAGACCTAAATTGGAAAATGGCTAAAGAAAAAAGAAACATTCTGTTATTTTTAGACAATGCGGGATCTCATCCGAAAGACGTTCGCTTAAATAATATAAAAATATTATTTTTACCCCCTAATTGTACATCAGCTTGTCAACCACTTGACCAGGGGATTATAAAGAATTTTAAAACTTATTACCGAAGTCTAATACTCAAACATCTGCTAGTAAACATTGAAACTGCTGGTACAGCTTTTGAGTTAATAAAGAAAATTACACCACTGGATGCAGTTTATTTGGCAAAAACCGCTTGGGACCAAGTAACCAAAGAGACAGTTCAAAATTGCTTCCGCAAAGCAGGATTTAATCATGCAAATATGCAAAGTGAAGACCAGTTAACTGAGGCTGATATATCTGGCCTAGAAGATGATTTGCCTCTTACAATCAGTGTACTTTCAGATATCCTCAAAAATAAGAATTTATTGAAATTGACGGATAATGAAAACCTTAATGATTTTTTGAACGTAGATGAAGATTTGTATGTTGAAGATCCAGATTCAGAACAAGAAATTACAAATCCAGTTGAAATACAAGAACTTTCGGAAGATTCTGATGTCGATGAGGTTCCAATGCCAACAGAAACTATCCCAAATTATGATAAAGCTATTACCCTGACCAAGCAGCTCAAAAGTTTTGTCGAAAATTACGGAGATACAGAGTCTTTGGAGCTTCTTTCCAAATTAGAAATACGATTTCAAGACGCCATTTTAAAGAAAAAGAGAAGACAAACAACAATATATGAATTTTTGCGTCCTTAAAGTGACTATTCATTTCACTGTTTTGTATTACATACTGCATCTATGTATCTATGTACATATTATATTATACTTTGTATATATCTAAAGGAAATAAACTTTTCTTTCTTAAGTTTAAAGTTTCTTATTTATTTCAAAAACATTTATATACATATACGATTTAAATGTCCCAGTTTCTTTAATATATTCATTTTTCGTTAAAACACGATTTTTGTTGTATCTACTACATATTTCTTTTCTGCGGACACCCCTCCTGATCGGACATCTTCAGTTGGTCCCGTTGGTGTCCGTTCAAGGAAGATTTCACTGTATATATGACAAGTGACAATCACGCAGGTATACTCCTCGGAGCTTTTTCCAACTTAGAGACTTACTTGATTCAGGGTTGCACGATTTTAGTTGGGCCACATGGTAGATGATACTGATACTGAGTGAACAGGTTACAATACTTCATTCGAATCGAACGTAGATCATCTAGCTATTAAAACGTAGAATTTTGCAAACAGTTTTTTCTTTTTTTTTGTAAAAGCTCTGCACAGTGCACGAAATTACATTTAAACCCGGAAAAAAATGGAAACAAAAAAAAATTGTACAGCGCGTTGTGACGAACATTCCGATTAGTCGTACGAAAATAGCTACGTTGGCAAATGAATGGAAACAATCGAAATTAAATTTCGAACTTAAAACATCAGCACTATAAAACCTGAAAGAGTCCGAAGCCCTGGCGCTCGTAAAACCAAACCGAAAGCGATTAAACGAATAATTTGTTTTGTACTTGTGTGGAATACTGAGGAAAGCTTTGACAGTATATAAAAACGACTAAAGCGAAGCCCAACAATAATAAAAGAAATGTTGGGTAAAATTGGCAATTCCTAGTGCTGTAATGTCCCTTTTTTTGTTTAACACACCGATTATGCGGTAGCTAGTCATTGAAACTGAAATGCGTTAAGTATTTATGCATTGCTAGTACTACAGGGCACAAGGTCACGTGCCCACCCAACCACCAAGATAAACATAGAAAGAAATTCGCATGTAATTCAGTGCATTACTTTATTTTATTATTTTTACATATTTTTATAACGATGGTATCAAAGTTTGATAGTATGAGCGCGAGGACATGTGTGATGTAGATATAGGTGGTGTTTTGCCGCTTTTAGTGTTCATAATACACATTATATTATAATTTTTGATTTAATTGTAACTGATTTGCAATAGTTTGTTAAGGGTGACGGGCACAAAATAATAATAATTTAAGATAAATAATGCGAGAAAATGTAGCTAGAATGTATGAGTAACAACTGCTACACAGTGGCGGCTAGTATTACAGGGCACAAGGTCACGTGCCCACCCAACCACCAAGATAAACATAGAAAGAAATTCGCATGTAATTCAGTGCATTATTTTATTTTATTGTTTCTACATATTTTTATAACGATGGTATCAAAGTTTGATAGTATCAGCGCGAGGACATGTGTGATGTAGATATATGTGGTGTTTTGCCGCTTTTAGTGTTCATAATACACATTATATTATAATTTTTGATTAATTGTAACTGATTTGCAATAATTTGTTAAGGGTGACGGGTACAAAATAATAATAATTTAAGATAAATAATGCTAGAAAATGTAGCTAGAATGTATGAGTAACAACTGTGACACAGTGGCGGCTGGTACTAAAGAGCACAAGGGCACATGCCCACCCAACCACCAAGATAAACATAGAAAGAAATTCGCATGTAATTCAGTGCATTATTTTATTTTATTATTTCTACATATTTTTATAACGATGGTATCAAAGTTTGATAGTATTAGCGCGAGGACATGTGTGACGTAGATATAGGTGGTGTTTTGCCGCTTTTAGTGTTCATAATACACATTATATTATAATTTTTGATTTAATTGTAACTGATTTGCAATAATTTGTTAAGGTGACGGATACAAAATAATAATAATTTAAGATAAATAATGCGAGAAAATGTAGCTAGAATGTATGAGTAACAACTGCTACACAGTGGCGGCTAGTACTATAGGGTACAAGGGCACGTACCCACCCAACCACCAAGATAAACATAGAAAGAAATTCGCATGTAATTCAGTGCATTACTTTATTTTATTATTTTTACATATTTTAATAACGATGGTATCAAAGTTTGATAGTATGAGCGCGAGGACATGTGTGATGTAGATATATGTGGTGTTTTGCCGCTTTTAGTGTTCATAATACACATTATATTATAATTTTTGATTTAATTGTAACTGATTTGCAATAATTTGTTAAGGGTGACGGGTACAAAATAATAATAATTTAAGATAAATAATGCTAGAAAATGTAGCTAGAATGTATGAGTAACAACTGTGACACAGTGGCGGCTGGTACTAAAGAGCACAAGGGCACATGCCCACCCAACCACCAAGATAAACATAGAAAGAAATTCGCATGTAATTCAGTGCATTATTTTATTTTATTATTTCTACATATTTTTATAACGATGGTATCAAAGTTTGATAGTATTAGCGCGAGGACATGTGTGACGTAGATATAGGTGGTGTTTTGCCGCTTTTAGTGTTCATAATACACATTATATTATAATTTTTGATTTAATTGTAACTGATTTGCAATAATTTGTTAAGGGTGACGGATACAAAATAATAATAATTTAAGATAAATAATGCGAGAAAATGTAGCTAGAATGTATGAGTAACAACTGCTACACAGTGGCGGCTAGTACTATAGGGTACAAGGGCACGTACCCACCCAACCACCAAGATAAACATAGAAAGAAATTCGCATGTAATTCAGTGCATTACTTTATTTTATTATTTTTACATATTTTAATAACGATGGTATCAAAGTTTGATAGTATGAGCGCGAGGACATGTGTGACGTAGATGTAGGTGGTGTTTTGCCGTTTTTAGTGTTCATAACACACAACAACTTAAAAAAAAAAGTTTTGACGGAAACATATAAACTGTTGGATATTATTTGTACAACCCCCATGTCGACAGCAGTATGTGAACGATGTTTTTCCACCCTCAAACGCATTAAAACTTTTCTGAGGAGCACAATGTCAGAAGATCGACTCAACGCATTTTTACAACAACAAAGTTGTAGACGTCTTTTCCAGCATGAAAAATAGGAGAATGGATTTTATACACAAAAAAATAGGCAAGTTCTTATATTGTGCTATATCGCCACTGCTGTTACAGATTCTCTTTTAATTTATTGAAGCCAGAACAAACAATCAAGAGACCATCGTTTTTAAAGAAACACTCTCAAAGATGTTTTCAGTCCTGCTCCTCCCTTGTCAAGGCCATAACAGCAGCATATTGCTTCGGTGAATATCAATTATTATTAAGCAAGTGTTACAGTCAAGCGATCGCTGTTTTTAATGCGATATATTTTTCTTTATTTCGCCGAAAATCGTGGAAAGTTTTGTCAAGCCCGTTCCAATTATGATGATTAAAGGTGCGGTGGTACTATACTTACATCCCGGAATCCATCATGCATTTTGTTGTACTTTAAAACCGTAGGAATACCGATGATTTATATCGGAAACTTACGCGAAATAAGCTGACGGAGATATTTTGACCTAATTGCCCGCCGTCTTAATATGGAGGGGAGAGATTTAGGGCGCGCCCGTATCTATTATACATTCGCGTCTCGAAATTTGGCGGTAGACAAGTTCTTATTTGCTTCTAATTCAGGTGTTCGTCCCCGTCCACCTCATCTGACGTTTCCAAATATAAAAGAACAATTTGTTATAGGGGAAGGTTTTGGAGTCGAATCTAGGCGGGCGGGGCGGTGGGACGCGGTGTGTGGAGGGTTACGGTACCCGTTTGAAAAATGGGGTGTAATTTGTCTTCGCAGCGCTAACAAGAATATTTCCCTTCAAGATTTTCTACTCTAGTTATCAGAGGACGTAAGTGTTGAGCCTTTGTATGTGGTGTGATAGCTTCCAACAGACTTGCTACCTATTCTACTATACACTTTTATTGAATTTTTCATAGTTCTTAACACGATTCTCCTTTCGAAGTTGCATAATTATGGGATTAGAGGCCTTGGAGTGGTTAAAATCTTACCTTTTTGAAAGTAATCAGACCGTTTCATTGTGATATCTTAATAATAATGTAGGTGTAAATATTAATTCAGAACCGTTAGGGCTTCGTATAGGGATTCCTCGGGGCTCCATATTGGGCCCTGTACTTTTTTACTTTATGTCGCTGATTTTGATCTGTGTTCTGATAGTATTCGGCATATTGCTTACGCTGATGATTTTTCATTAATAGTCAATAGTAATAAGGATAATGCTGAGAAGGTTTATAGAGACGCAATAATTGATACCATTAATTTTTTTAGTTGCCACGATTTGTCTTTTAATACTGCCAAAACAAATATTCAGCAAATTCATAATTGGCAAAATGATGTTATGATGTCTATATTCTGTGAATCTACGAAAATAAAGATATTATTATTATTATTATTATTATTATTATTATTATTATTATTATTATTATATTACGACAATCGTCATGTCGGCACTCTCAGTATATAATTAATCGTTGACATTTCCTCTCCAAAAGAAAAGTCTGCTTTTGTGCAATGTTTCAGTTCTCTCTCTAGACCAACTGGCATTCGAAGGATTTTTAGTGTAAAAGTGTTTTTCTTTCTCGCTGAAACTACAAATGCACCTCGTTTTCTTGTAAGTTAAATCAATATACGGAGGAGAGTAAATTGCTACAGCTTGATAAACTTGAACACAGTTTTCCTCTTAGTTGTTTTAGGAGATACCTAGTACTACCACTTGCGTTGGCAATTTGTTGCTGACAGAGGGTATTAAAAATAAATCCTTGACTTACCTAACAGTTAAGTTCCAATAAATAAATAGAAAGGCAATCGTTTGATAAAAAAATTAGCTGATCGATGAGGCACTAGTATTCCTGTTTCCTTTCTTTATTGTTCTCAAAGATTCTGCATGTAATATTAGAATATATAGTTATGTATAAACAAAAACGAACGAGTATTATTTGTTATTTTGATTGATACAACTGTTTTCGTCGTTTGAAATAAGAGCAATTATGTTAAACCAAGCGTAGAATTGTTTGCGTCGTTACAATAAATAATCACGGCATCTAACAAAATTAATATTTTATAACCCTATATGTCGCACTGGTCATAGTGAATATGAATTAATGCTGCAGGGAAATATGGGAAACGCCATCTTTACGACGATTTCTGTAATACACATGTTTAACATGTTTGCTAGGATAGAAAACTTTGCTGTACTTAATAATTTTTAGATCAGAGCTGAAAGTGGTAAAAACTTAATTTCAAGATGATTACATTAGATTATTAGTACATAATAGTATTATTAAAAATATTCATAGGCTTTCAGTTTTGGAATAGCTATCATCATACACTGTTGAAAATTTTAATACTTTTTTGACTAATTTAATAGTCAGGAGAGGTCCACACTCTTTTCGTGTTATTTTGTCGAGAACTATAGAAGTTTAAATTTGACAAGCAAAGATAGTCAAGTATTGTCTATTGCTAAGGGGTTATTTTGTCCAACTGACACGTGGAATTATAAAATACTTCTAGTCACATTTTATTTGATCTAGACTAGACAAATTTACTAGCTGTTTAACTAAATGAATGCGATCTATTGGGTATTTTAACACCATTTTCTAAACACAACGTCTTTTTAATATGCAACTCCTATTTCTTAGTGCTATAATATTCTCTCTTTAAGACATTTTCTCAATTATAAATATGCAAAACCACTCATTCACAAGTTTTGGTTTCAACTAAACGTACCAATTTTAAAATGATTTTTTGAGAACCGTTATAAAATTAAGTGAATGTTTTATGCTTTTGATTCAAAGTCTAAACTAATTGCGTAAATAGATGTTCCCAATACATCTTTAAGATGTTGATTTTTTTATGCCCACTGGAATTAACGTTTAATAACACGAGGTTACACTTTGCAAGTCAGTCACATTTGGTGGTTTGTTTGGATATGTTAATACGGAGAATCAAACACGAAAACAGATACACGTGCAATGCAGGTGGTGCGTATAATGCAATACTGTATTAGAATAGGTGGGGTTTCTATATTTCTATCCGAGGGAAAAATTCAGATTGGTTGACGCTTCTGAATGTCTAGAAAAATAGTCAATCCTCATATCTGAACAAAGAATTCACACGAAATTCTAGTCATTTCTGTTCTATTAAATACGCGTAGTCAACTCGTCTGGCAGTGTTTGGAAAAATCAACACTAAAATATTTGACTAGCGCAAAATTAACGCCAACACCGTAATATTTTCAACAGTGTACTGGGCCAACAAAACAAAACCTCTTTTATTTTCACTTCTGCCTACCGTTATATTGCAACGTTAGGACTTTCTATCCGGTACTCAGTCCAGCCAAAATTAGATTTTCATCAATTCATTAAACAAACCCAACTCTTCATTCCGAAATATACCAGTCAAGACGTTATAGACAGAGCAATGCATGAGGAGAATGTTAACAATCTCGCTGGTTACAATCTACATTTTATAATTATAGAAACATGTCATGTGATGCTGGATATACGAACAGCTAAATAAAAATCTATTACCTTTAAATTATTAAGGTTTATTTCATTTTGAAAATCTAAAACATTCAGATTGCAATTCTTCGCAATTCTTCACCCAGTAAATGTGATAGGTATCTATGATTTATTCGGTATTCCTTACGCTTTCAAGATTGATATTTAGTTTACGTTGTGCAATGCGATAATGCGATATCGTTTTGGACAATCTCCAAAACGTGGTGAGCGACAACTGCTTTACCCCGTAATTAATAGTGTTGCCATCTCGTTCTAGCTCGACCTTAAAACGGATTCGCTGTCCTTAGCTGGAACCAAGGGCGGTTCGCTTTTAATTTTCCTCCTTTTAAAATAAAATAAAAAAAAATCCCAGCGGTTTATTATTGATCTTCACACTATAAATTCGCGCTGTTTTAACCGCATTTATTATTACGTTTTGCTGACAAAATGCTTATATAACGCCTAGCATATCTTGAGACAACGGAATATCTCTAAAACACTGCATCAAATCAAAAAAAAAAGATCTTAATAAGATTTTTTATAATGTAGGCGGCTCACTGAATGATGCCTAGAGTGGGAGGGCGACAACTATAAAATCTTAAATGGGAACCCCCATTTTGTATTGCAGATTCGGATTGTACACCATCGAGTGTGTAGTTTTTGTTTGAAACTTTTTTTTCGATTCGTCGCAGATAATGTGTGCTGTAATCGCAAAAAACATGATTGTGAACGTCTAGAAAAAATACACGAAAAAGAGAAGCAAGCAAACATGATTTGTGTTTTTTTTTTTATTTTAACATAAACTAACATTTCAAAAAGCCATGTGTTCGAAACTGTGCCCCTTCACCTCGATACATTTATTTATTCGCAATTGGAATGCTATTCATCGATACAAAACCGTACTTTATTCAGTACTTGACAAGCTGTGTGGATACTTACATATTGTCCGATCCCCATTTAGATTATTAATTATCAATCCGATACAAATTAGCTAGTGATAACACTGCGTAGGCTTTCACGGCCGGTGTAACTATAACCAACAGCTTCTTGCGGGTTTCGCCGTGTGTCAAAACTTTTGCTCGACGTTTCGCTGTTCATACTGACAGCTTCTTCAGGATAACTGAACTGATTCCCCATGGTCCGACATTCTTCTTATATACGCCCCTGGTGCATCCAACCGTGTAATTTCCGCTCCATTGACCGTGACGGTTCGTAGTAAGCTCTTCCACGTGTTGCTAAGGTGGTACCCTTCTTCTCTGTTAACGGTTTTATTCTTTTCTATTTCTATAGCTTCCCTGATGAGTCTTTTCCCGTAGTTCTTGGTGGTAGTTATTACTTTTACATTCTTGAAATCCATTTTGTGTCCGGTGTCGTGCATGTGTTCTGCCACCGCTGATTGCTCGGTCCTTCTTAATCTTGCGTCCCTCTCGTGTTCTTTCATTCTTATGTCAATAGCTCTTCCTGTTTGTCCGACGTAGCACTGTCCGCATTGGCATGTTATCTTGTAGATACCTTCTGTGTGCCCCTTGGGTATCTTATCCTTTGCGGTCGGTAGATACTGCTGGATCGACGTTGCAGTCCCGAAGCGTACTTGTACGTTACGTTTCTTCAAAATTCGGCCTACTTTTTCGGTGACTCCTGCTATGTAAGGTAAACACGCCATCCCTCTTCGTGGTTCTGTAGTTGTCTCCAGTGTAGTCTTCTTCTTAGTGGCTCTCCTTATGTCGATGTCAGTGTAACCATTCTTCTTTAGTGCTTTCTCCAAATGTATCTTTTCACTGGTAAGATGTTGTTCGTCACTGATGGTTTCGGCTCTGGATAGCAATGTTTGTATTAATGTCTTCTTCTGCATCGAATGATGGTGAGATCTTGCATGCAGATATCTATCGGTGTGCGTCTTCTTTCTAAATACTGCGTGCTGTAGCATTCCCTCTTTTGTTTTCTTAACCATAACATCCAGGAAAGGGAGATTTCCATTTTGTTCTTTGTCCATGGTAAACTTGATGGCTGGGTGCTGTGAGTTTATGTGTTCCAAGAACTGTTGTAGTTTTTCTTCTCCGTATTGCCATATTACAAAAGTATCGTCGACATATCGCAGCCAACACTTGGGTTTCATATCGGCTGAACTTAGGGCTTCTTCTTCAAATACTTCCATAAACAAGTTGGCTATTACTGGTGATAAAGGGCTTCCCGATCCAGGGCGATCCAGCAGTATCTACCGACCGCAAAGGATAAGATACCTAAGGGGCGCACAGAAGGTATCCACAAGATAACATGCCAATGCGGACAGTGCTACGTCGGACAGACAGGAAGAGCCATCGGCATAAGAATAAAAGAACACGAGAGGGACGCAAGATTAAGAAGGACCGAGCAATCAGCGGTGGCAGAACACATGCACGACACCGGACACAAAATGGATTTCAAGAATGTAAAAGTAATAACTACCACCAAGAACTACGGGAAAAGATTCATCAGGGAAGCCATAGAAATAGAAAAGAATAAAACCGTTAACAGAGAAGAAGGGTACCACCTTAGCAACACGTGGAAGAGCCTACTACGAACCGTCACGGTCAATGGAGCGGAATCTACACGGTTGGATGCACCAGGGGCGTATATAAGAAGAATGTCGGACCATGGAGAATCAGTTCAGTTATCCTGAAGAAGCTGTCAGTATGAACAGCGAAACGTCGAGCGAAAGTTTTGACACAGGGCGAAACCCGCAAGAAGCTGTTAGTTATAAATAATCGATATCTCAAGAATTAAGTGAGATGGTTAATTAAAATTTGGCGTAACATTAAACTATAGTCCCACACATAATTCTACCAAATTTGAATTGTCAACTTCAAACTGCTTCGGAGTTAAAATGGAAATAAAAAATCTCATATCTTAAAAATTTTGCACGTCCTCAAATTATAATCTCTAACATATTTGTGCGAAATTATAATTTCCTATTCTTAACAATTGCGTCGATGGAACTTAAGAACAGAAAAATTCCAAACTTTCTAACAGCATTCTATAATTACCGTACGTTAGGATAATCCCAAAGTCCTGAAAATATCGACTGTCCACAGGATTAACTGATAAGCAATCTTCTCTAGTTTAGTTCACAAACTATCTTCAAAGAAGGACTAGGAATGGAAGAGAAGCCCTAGGTAAAAGAAATGTGAGATTATCTGCGACCCATTGCGACCTGCTTTATGTTGAATCATATACAGAGAGGAGTGTACGCATTTTTTTTTATATTGATGTAGCGAGAAAATAAAACAAGTGCGTGGTAGGGACTTAATTGCTTGGACGTTGATAATTCTACCTTCCGTTGTATTCCTCGACATTCTCGCAAAGAATGAAAGATAAATTAGATAATAAATAAAAAGGCGTTTTTCCCCTCCATTGTTGAATCTTCATCGTTTAATTCAATCTTGTATCATGTATTTAGGAAACAGAAATACCTTTTACGGGCGAAAAATAATTGGTACTGTTCCTGAATAATAGGACAAACGTGGCATACCGACTTAATCGATAATAATTATAATTATTGGTTGTCAGGACGAATTCTACTGAAATTAAATATGCAACTTGTTAAATATTTCAATAATTTTGGCATGCATTGAAATTCCTTTCTTCCAGTCACTTCTGTTTCTCCCTATCCGACATTATTTCACAGCGAGGAATGAGGGAGATTATTATACGGTAATTATTCCTAATTTTCATGCGGTATTGTGTAAAATATGTCAGATAATCATTTATTAAACGGGTGTGTACTAATGAAACATTACCTCTTGTCTTCCGTTCCGCATCTTATCAATTCGTACTTAAGATGTTCCACGTGCTCTTATCGATTTGACATAAACGAATTAAATAATAAATTCCGACCAATATTTGTGCTATTATATCCGAGTATATCGAGTATCCCTTCACGTAGATGTGAATCAAATGTAAACCAGGAGAATTGCATGAATATTTAGTGATACGATAGGATAGAACAGTGGTTCTCAAACTGTGGTACGCGAAATTTTTTAGGGGGTACGCGGCCGGCCAACAATAAAATAAAACAACCCGGGACACGTATGGACACGTTGACGTGAGCGCGCGCGCTAAGGGCTTAGTCATCAAAGTGGGGCTGTGTCCAAATCACTCGTGTCACTGCACGCAGTAGGCATTGCCTGTTATTACAAGCTCGCTCTCAGTATTGTGTTATTTTTGTGGTGTGTTGTGTTATTCTGCGGACACTCAATCCTGTTGAAAGACGTTTACGGACATCTGTTTGAAAACTGAGTCAGGTACCACGTAAGTGAATTTTACAATAAAAATTAACAATGGATAAATGCTCCTAAAAAAAGGCCTCATGAAGATCTGCATCAAAATTCTGGGGCCATCAACTTCAAAAAATGAAAGTAGACCTGAACGTCTTGTTACTAATGAGCAGCTCAAGAAAAAATAAAAAAACCCGAAAAAACTGGCAAATAAATAAAAGTAAAAAAGAGAAGATATGGACGAGTTGTACTTAAAATTAGGTTTTACTTGGACTGGAAGCTCAGACGAGCCTAATGCGTTGTTTGTTCAGAAATTTTTATCAAACAATTCTATGAAACCTTCTCTTTTAAAACGCCAATTTTGAAAGCAAACATGAAGAACTTAGTCAAAAGGAGTTAACGGTACTTTGAACCGTCTTTTGGAAGATTTGAAAAGTAGGAAAAACACGATAAAACACTTTTTCTGGTGCCAGAACAAAATGAAAGTGCTCTAAAAAGCTTCTTACAAGTTAGTCATTTAAATTGCGAAGTCTGGTAAAAACCATACTATTGGCGAAAACCTAATCCTCCCTGCCGCAGCAGAAATTGTTTCTTGTATGTTTGGAAGAGAACGAGGCAAAAAGATTAACAGCAATTCCATTATCAATGATACAGTTTCAAGGAGAAATTAGTGATATGGCATACATGACACAAAAAACAACTTGTTGGAGCAATCTCGAGCTAGTCCTTGCTTTGGTATACAACTCGATGAAACCACGGATGTCGCTGGCCTAGCCCAACTAACCGTTTTTGTACGTGGCATTTTTCAAGATGAAATATTTGAAGATATTTATTTTGTAAGAACACTTAAAACATCGACAAAAAGGTGAAGATATTTTCAATTTGTTAGATCCTTTTTTATTTCGAAAACCAGCTCGTGTGGAAAAACTGTGTGTCAGGTGTGATGGATGGTACTAAGGCATAGAGCGCCCACATCACAGGGCTGGTGGCCATATTAAAACGGTTTCAACTCGAGTGTAAGTTCACTCATTGTGTCCTTCCACGAGAGGCCTTGGTGGCTAAGCACCTCCCTGATGAACTTAAAGTGTCTTGATCAGAGTGTGAAAAATGTGAACTTCATAAAAAAAGGACCCTAAAATCTCGTTACTTTAAAATTCTATGCCAGGATATGGGGAGCCTCAATGAAACTTATTGCTACATACGAGGTACGATGGCTTTTCTCGGGAAATGTTTTGTCCCGTGTTTTGAACTCCACAAAGAATTACATAATTTTTTTACGAACACAAATCCCATCTTCTTCTGTAACTACTGATTTGATTGGCTTTTGAAGTTGGCTTATTCAAGTGATTATTTTTGGAAAACTCAACATCTGGAATTTATCCATGCAAGGCAAGTGTTTCTAATATTTTAATATAGAAAAAAATGGTAAAAAGATCATTCTCTGGGAAAAACAAATAGAAAATACAACTGAGAGGCGTTTTGAAAGATTAACTTACATTTTTGCAAAATAATGAGAAAAACATATCGTGATTCTCACTGAACTCAAGACTCAAATGGGCCAGCAATTTGAATGCAATGGAAGATCCGCATAAAATAGACGTTCCACCTTTGGAGAAAAGTATAACGGATACGTGACCCCTTAATGCTGATGCTATGGACACTAACCTGACTAATCTTTCAAAAGGAACACCTCATTGAAGTTATCATGTGATCCCACGTTGAAAAACAAATATTTGACTGCTGGTACTACATTGTTAGATTTCAAGCATCGGTATGAAGAATACAAAGAACTGTCAAAGCACTGCTGTTAAATTCTCTTGTTGGTTTGGCCACCACTTATTTATGTGAAAAAGGGTTTCTCAAGTTTAACCTATCTTAAAAATAAATCTAGAAACAAATTAAATGTTGAAGAGATTTAAGATTGTATTTTAACCAAGTTAAAACCAATTTCTGATAAACTGTGCAAAGGGAAACAAGCTCAAGCCTCTTCACTAATCTCTTGAAAGTAAGCGCTTTTTGTTCTTTAAATTTTGTGTGTGTTTCTTTTTTAATGTAATAAAATGTTTGTAAAACAATATCTCTTTGTTTTTATTTAAACAGATGCGTAATTCAGTTTCAAAGGTTAACACTATACTTCTATGCTACAAGAGCTTTAGATTTGTTTAATATTTAATTATAGTTAACTTAGTACGGGTAACTGGAGGGTACTAAAATTTTGTGGTAAAAAGAGGTACAGTCTAAATAAGTTGAGAACCACTGGGATAGAAGAAAACAGACAGTCCTCAGGCGTCCATCAATTTGTTGAATACGTAAGGAGGAATGATTTTAAGTCGTCAGCTTGTATGTAAAAGTTATTCTCCGTCATATGACAATTGTCGGTTTCAATTAACATGTCCTGTATAGATAAGCATTGTTAATAGTTTTTATCATCGCGAAAGGCTGATTACAGCGACCAATTTTATAAAGAATATATTATTAGCAGCTTAATAACGTGTAATGTTGAATTTTAAATAAAATCGGTGTACCGCACAGGCATACAATAAATCTATTCTACGGTACGCATTAAACCGGTTACGTGAACGGCAAAACAGCGCGGTTTACCACAAAACAATGACGCAAAACGTGTCAAACACAGAAATCTACCTAGACCACCTACAGCACACCCCACATTTAACGTAAATAACCACGTTTCTAGTTTGAAAATACGGTTTTTAATGCGAATAGATAGGCGTTGTAAAGTAACTTTATTCTAGCTGAAGTTCCATTTCGGGACTTGTTTTAAGTCGACTCAACTGATGGCTGTTAAAGTGTTCGATATTTATGATTTAAAGAGAGGCATTCTTTTTTCTACGGGTAAAATGAGATCGAAAGGAAGACTACTAACTCCTTTTTGATGATGATTATATTAGCAATTATATCCAGGACCTTTGTTATTGTAGAAGCTGGAATACTATGAATGAGGTACATCATATAGTAATTCGCAAAACATTGACCTTTCATCAAGGAATAACATAACCGAAATTGTTTCCTAGGGTAAATTTGAATCCTTTTTTCATTTTGTATTTAAACGACTTTTAACTATGCCGATGATGGCTCCTTTCTTGTGACAGGTGATACGCTAAGCGCCATATAAGTACAAGAGCCTTACATAATGGTTGCATGTTAATAATTTAAAACTTAATCAGAGTAAAACAGAAGTAATTTTGTTTGAAACCAAATCACAGAGCTACCCCCATGATATTATAATAGATAAGGTATCTTATTCTGTTAATACTGCAGTTGTGCTTCTACTGTAGATGACCACTTGAAATGGATACAGCATATGATGTCATTGGAAAAAATTAAGGTGATTGCGAACCTGGTTTGACACACACAACTATTCGCCAAAATGCATTTGGTGATGTTATCCTCATCTCAATCATGGAATTTGCTGTGGTGAGTGCAGTGCATGCCAGACATATTTCAACTCAAACTTCCATGATTATTAATCTAATAACAAAAAAAAATATATGAATTTGTCAGCTATCATTTGTTATTATATTTGCGTCCATAGAACGATTTCAGTTATCTCTCAGCATTCACCAAAAAATAAGGGAAAACCTAACTCTGGGAAACAGCCCCAGCCTTTGTTACTGATGCCATAGCGAAGAATGATATATAATGCACTAAAGAAACAAAAAACAGCCACTAATTCTAATATTAACAGTGTTTTATCCAATTACCTAACAATAGTAAGAAAGATTAAAGATTTTATTTAAGAATTCTTATTATACATCCGTACCGTGCTAATAATTTAACGCCAACTCAGACTATTAAAGAGTATAAAATATTCATTTACAATAAATACTACCTAATATTTGTTTCGTGTTGCGGCCAGCTAAACCCTTTAGCTAATTCCCTAGCTTCCGCACGCGACCGTCACTCATCAGTGAGTGGACATTCAAATATAAAACACCACATATATGTGAACATACCCTCCCAATTCTTCTGTAGCACCCCTTCGGTGTTTCTATTCTCGTAATCCCAGCAGCAAACTTATTCCACAATCCTTCTTATTTCATAGGTATTTTATTTATTTACCCCACCACATTGATATTGTGAATCATTAACCCTCCCAATTCTTCTGACACCCCTCGGTTTTCTATGCTCGTATCCCAGCAGCAACTTATCCACATCCTTCTTATTCATAGTATTTTATTTATTTACCCCAAACATTGATTTGTGAATCATTAACCTCCCAAATTCTTCTTAGCACCCTTAGTGTTCTATTCTGTAATCCAGCAGCAAATTTGTTCCACAATCCTTCTTATTTCATAGGTATTTTATTTATTTACCCCACCACATTGATATTGTGAATCATTAACCCCCCTCCCCTCCCCCAATTCTACATAAATGTGATGAATGAAAATTGCCGTGTTTCCTTATTGATACGATATTAATTTATTAATATTTATTATTAATTAATCATTATCAAGCTCATCCCCAAAACGCTGTTTAACTTTAATATTTTACAGTAAATGAAGTCGTTCCTGATGATATTTCCCTTGAGGCTAACAAGACAGACGTTTCCAGGAATTACAAGCAATTAAATTCGCCAAATTGAAACACTTTTTCGGTTTTAAATTTAACATCAGGTATATTGACCAGCGTGTAGATTCTTTCACGCTCTATAAACTCTTATACTATACATCATAAAAGTTCTGAAAAATGTCACACTCACCATTCGCTCTACCCCTTTTCTCCGCCTCCGAGTCGACTTAAGAGGGTCTATTAGTTAGCAGCAAAGTTTACCGAATTTCGAATTTTATGTCTGACTAACAATATTAAAATTGATATCGAATGGTAATTATGTACTTATAGATGATTTTTTTTTTTCTTATATAGTTTTTAATAGTTACAGCAATTTATTTTGTTTTACATTGACGTTTAAGAGCACGAATATTGCCAGATTGATAGATTAAAACAATAATTCTGAACAATCATCTAATTTATTGTTTAATTTCATCTAAATACTTATCAATTTCAAGTAGGAAACATCAGATATGCAATAGCATTTGGATATTTAAATAAACAAAATTTAGATTTTCCGCAAATGTG
>RXPK01000383.1:0-154740 GCA_004143645.1 Protaetia brevitarsis | reverse complement strand
GGCTAATGAATGGATGAAACGATGATCACAATATTTTTTTATATTAATTAATACATAAATTGCAGAAATTAATTTTGAAATAACACTATTTATATGCGGCTTCAAGTCTAGAAAAGAATCAACTATCAGACCGAAGAACTTATAACTACCCACTGTTTCTATTTGCATATTCCTTATTAACAAATTTACTTTATCCTTATGCTCAAAAATGAATAATTTAGGTTTATCAATGTTAATAACCAATTTATTGCGCGAAAACAATTCGTATAATTCCCGCAAGATTCTGTGGGTATTGACAAAAGTTCCTGCATAGTTGAGCCTGTAATTATGACACTGGTGTCGTCCGCGTAAAGCGTAACTTGGCCTGTAATGAAATCATTAATAAACAGTATAAATAAGAAAGGGTCCAAGATTGAACCCTGTGCGATTCCAACTGAAATATTGATAACATTGAGCGATGAGATGCTAGAATACCATTTTCATGAATGTGATGTATTTCCGTATACTGTGAACGTTGCTCTAAATAGGAACTGAAAAGGCTTAATGCTCTACCACGTATACCGTAGTTTTGTGATTTATCTAATAAGATGTTGTGGTCGAGGTGGTCGACAAGGCCTTCGACAAATCGCACGGTATGCGAGCTACAAATTTTCGTTGGTTTAAACTAAACAGAATTTTGCCCATTTTGCAAACCGGCCATAAGAAAATTTATATATGAACATTGTACTTTTAAAAATATGCACGATTGTTGTCGACAATGTTTTGATCAACTTAGACCATTTAGAAGCAGTATTGTACATGTTAACGAAACTCGAAATGCCCATAAGCGTAATACGCAATTCATTGGACAGTTATCCAAGCATCATGCATTGGACGTTTTACGCAATACCATCAGAAGAGCAAAAATATATAACAACACACAATGCCACGAAATTAACATATTGAGCGAACATTCAGAACATTTCTTCCTAGGCCGGCGCCACACTCGGCGTAATTCCGTAGCGTAAATTCAGTCGCGTAATTTCAATTCGCTTGAAATTAAGATGAACGTAATTTTCGCTTAATGTGATAGTTTTTGCCTTCTAAAAATATACTTTCATGCAAAAACGCAAAAACCGTCACATGCATTAAGCGGAAATTCCGTAGACGCTAATTAAAAGCAAACGAAATTTACGCAGTAAAATTTCCGTCAAGTGTGGCGCCGCCCTTACTTTTAAATGTATATTTTACATTAAACAGGAATGCCGTCCATGTTAATTTTAAACGAACGATATTTACACATGTCTTGATCAATTCGGACAGTGTCATCCGAAAAAAAGATTTACTACTTAATCTGTGCACACAATGCCCATTTAAATATGCCCAAACCACTACAACGTTTAAATCAATTACGCAGAATTAATTGCACAGATATTATTGAAGCAATCTACAATATTAGACCATTCGTAATAAATTCTTAAATATGTTGTAAAACTTACTCTTCTGAGTGAAAAATATATATTATTGATTCAAAATACCTGAATACACAAAGATGAAAGAAATAAATACCTTTATTCAAAATTTGTGTAGCCACACATAAGCAATTACAGAATAGGTTGGAAAATTTTCTAACCTGTAGTTAAGCTATTATAATAAACCAAATGAATGATTTCAATGCCAGAGTGATAATTCTGATTGCCTGTCTAGATTATCTGCTTACATACATTGTGCTCATCTAGTATAAAACTTACATTCAAACAGCTGCATACGTCAAAGTGAAAATGTATCGAACAGTTGCAGCTTTAATACTAGCGTATCTTAGTTCCTTAATACTAACGGTATGTTTCTTCGCAAATATATAGTTACCATTTTCACGATAACTTTCAGTTTAGGCAAGATGATTACATAACAAAACACAATTTCGCGGAAGTAAACTATTATAACAAGAACACCCTGGGATATTTAATCGTAAAAAATGTGAAACCAAATCGCACCTATCGAGCTTATTCAGTTTTTGTGGATATTCTTGTGGACCTAGACGGAGATACGTTTAAGGTTATCATTCATACTACTAGAATATACATTTACTTTGAGACAATAAACACTGTTGTAGGGCAATCTAAAAGCTTTTAGGTTTGTGAACAACCTCTATCATCATAAGATTTTTGATTATGATGTGAAAATATGCCACGCGTTGAAGACAAACTATTTCGGAATTGCTGACCATTTAAAGACTAGCAATTTAACTCGCTGTCCATTTAGGAAGGTAGGTATATTGAAAAACTGAATTTAAGTTGGCAAACGGGTTCTATTCTTTTAGGGTCACTACGCTGTATACAATTTTAATGTAGACGATCACTATTTGCCGCCATTGATTCCGGCTGGAAAATACAAGATGCAAGTAACCTCGTTCTATGATGGATACACCATTGGAAGGGCTTCCATGTATTTAGAAATAGTATATAAAATAAAGAAATAATAAATTAATAAGTTTTTGTGAAGAATGGATTGGAAAATAAGATATATAATACCATCAGTTTATTTGCCAAATCTAGATTTTGACAGAAAATTAATTTAACCGTAAAAAGATCGTCCCCTCCCCCGCACCTCTGAACTCCAGGAAATACAATTTTAATTATTTAAAACAACTTTAATTCTTGACCCTGTTCCTCGCCCTATGTGACAACGTAATTAATGTAAAGTAAGAAAATTTATATATGAACATTGTACTTTTAAAAATATTCATATGGACAATGTTTTGATCAATCTGCAGCATTTCATCGAGAAAAAGACTAGCTGGTTAGTTACTGAACTCATGTTCGTATTTAAATATGCTCAAATCACTCAGATCTTTAAATCAGTTGAGAGGCATTAGTTCCACTATTATTGAAACAATCTACAATGTTAGTCCATTGCGTAATGTCTTAAATGTTGCTGGAAGGAACTAATCCTTTCAAGTCAGAAATATACATTAATTCAAAGTTTATTTTACCACACACAAGCAATTCGATAATGGATTGGAATATTTTATAATCTTTTAATAATTACACACCCAATTAAATAATTTCAATGCCAGATTTATCATTCTTGCAAGTTTAGGTTATCTATTTCCATTGAGTGCACAGAAGTAAGTGCTATTTATTCTTTTTCATACTACGGGTTATGTAGTAGACATGCTAATGTAGGATAGATATATTGGGATTTTATAAGTATAATGTAGATTCCAACTAAGGATTGTATACCGGTTAACCGGCAAATTGACCAAAAAACGTTCGGTAACTTTACCGGTAAGTTAGAAAAATTTACCGGTAATTCGGTAAATGAAAAATCCATACCAGAAATTTTTATCTACGAAATATTGTGTTTATAGATATGTATTTAAAAGTCTAAAGGAACAAAAAATAATAAAAAAAAACAGGTAAGTGTAAGCAACAACATACCCAATTATTTTATGGGAAATGTTTTTTGTTTAATTTTAATTTAAACTTTCTTGAGATTGAGAGCCGCTGTAATGCGCTAGAATAGATAATACAGAAAAGAAACTGACAAAATTTTTAGATTAGAAACATATAACCTCCGTTCCGCCGAGTTAGTCAGAAAGGGAAGGAATCAAAAAATTTTCAACAAAAAAAGCAAAAAATTGAAAAAAAGTCGTGTAGAAATTAAAAGAAAATAAGTCTCAAACAAGATGGAAAACGAAAAGCAACGCAAAGAAAAGTGAGATTAATGTTCATTTGTTGCTAGGACGGTTACTAGGACGGTAGGAAGCAAAACATCCCACTTTTGCTACTCGTCTTTGTCAACAAGTGCAATTTCAATTCTCTCATTTTATAGTTTTTTGTGTGGATTTTATTTATCTCTGCAAAAAGGTTGAGTTAGCATATATGATTTGTGCTCTAGAGTTCCTTAAGATTTTTAAAAGTTTAAAATCGTTTTTATTAAAAAGTAAGTAAATACCTCATTTTTTAATATTTAAAAATAATAACATATAAGAACAACATTTCACGTATTTAAATTAATAGCAATTTTGAATACACCACATTATGAGAGGACATTAATGCAACATTGTTGTAAAATAACATTAAAATTTGAACCTTAAATATATATTTTTTTTAATTCTAACTGTTTAAAATAATTAAATACAAATATTTATTACAAAATTCTAATATTATACCTTAAGATTGTGCAAAATATGTATCATTCTACCCTAACTTCTAACTCTATTTTCTTGGGGAATCCCCATTAATGTCACACATGAAAAAAGTTACCGGTAAATGAAAAAATCGTAAAAGACTGGCCTATTTTGAAAGCAGATATAAGACGGCCAACTACTTCTTGAGCATTGCTGCCCGAGTGGCATATTTAATTTTATATTAATTAATTAATCTAATTATTTTTCTCCTTTTTTTCACATGTGTAAACTAACATAGCAACGGAAAGTACTTATCATAGAGAATTAGGAGAAAAAAAAAACAAAATGAAATAACCAGAAAGATTAGGTCGAGGTGAGAAGAAATAACCGATAGGAGTGGAGACCTCTATTCATCAATGCATGCCGGATTTGTACCTACTGCTGCTTGTAGTTTGTTTGCAAAGACTGCGTGCAAGAGTGTTGTTTTCCAAATCCGGCGCCAGGAAAATACAACTTTCTTTATTTAAAACTTTTCTAATCCTCACAAGCAAAAATTATTGCAACATACAGAAGAAGATTTATTAATCCGCGCACAATTTTTTTTTTTTATATTTAAACACATACAGAGATAAATAATTTATTAGATCCTGAGGCTCTATCTTATGTAGAGATGAGGTGCAACGTCAAAAACTGCATATACAAACTTACACAAAAAAATATACATATATATATAGTAATAAATACAACTGCACTATGATTGCGCTCCTCCACAATCTCGTCCGTCAATTAAATCATATTCGGACATTATTATAACAAGTATGTCTAACTAAATACTCTTTTAATTTATTTTTGAAGGTCAAGACGCGGGTCGAGGCACGAATGCTCGACGACAGGCCATTATACCCAATTAACTCGAATGTTTAAATCAATTATGCAGAATTAATGCACTAATATTATTGAATCAATCTACAATATTAGTCCATCCATAATAAATTCTTAAATATGTTGTCTGAAAAAACTTACCCTTCTGAGTGAAAATTATCTATTATTGATTCAAAACACATAATTCACACAGCTAAAAGAAATAATTACTTTTTATTCAAAATTTGTTTAGCCACACATAAGCAATAGGTTGGAACATTTATAACCTGTAGTTAAGCTATTCTAATAAACCAAATAAATGATTTCAATGCCAGACTGATAATTCTGATTCCCTGTTTAGATTATCTACTTACATAAATTGTGCTCATTTAGTATAAAACTTACATTCAAATGGCTGAGTAGGTACGTCAAAGTGAAAATGTATCGTTGTGTAACAGCTGCAGCTTTAACACTAGCCTACCTTAGTTCCTTAATTCTAACGGTATGTTTCTTCGCAAATATATAGTTTTCCACCATTTTCACAATTACTTTCAGTTTAGGCAAGACGATTACATACTAAAACACAATTTCGCGGAAATAAACTATTATAACAAAAACGTCCTGGAATATTTAATTGTAAAAAATGTGAAACCAAATCGCACCTATCGAGCTTATTCAATTTTCGGACATTCTCTTGTGGACTTCGACGGAGATTCGTTTAAGGTTATCATTCATACTTCTAGAATATACATTTACTTGCCCATTGAGACAATAAACACTATTGTAGGTTAATATAACAGCCTTTAGGTTGGTAAACAACCTCTATCATCATAAGATTTTTGATTATGATGTGAAAGCATGCCACGTGTTAACGACAAACTACTTCGGAATCGCTGAGCATTTGAAGAGAATTAATATAACTCGCTGTCCAGTTAGGAAAGTAGGTATATTCAAAACTAAATTTAAGTTGGCAAACGGTGTTCTATTCTTTTAGGGTCGCTACGCTGCGTATAATATTAATGTAGACGATCACTATTTGCCGCCATTGATTCCGGCTGGAAGATACAAGGGTCAACTCAACTAACCTTGTTCTATGATGGATACACCGTTGGAAGGGGTTCCGCATATTTAGAAATAGTATATAAAATAAAAAAATAATAAATTTTCTGAGAATAATGTTCAACAATCAGTTTATTTGCCAAATCCAGATTTTGACAAAAAATTAATTTAACCGTAAAAAGATCATCCCTTCCCCCGCACCTCTAATGTCCAGGAAATACAATTTTAATTATTTAAAACAATTTAATTCTTGTCCCCGTCCCTCATGTAACAATGTAATTAATGTAAGGTAAGAAAATTTATAGTATTAATAATAATAATAATAATAATAATAATAATAATAATAATAATAAGAGTTTATTGTCATCGTCCGAAAACATAGACATTGTCATCACATACAATACATATAATGTACGAGAACACATATAAAATTCAGATGCAAAAACACGTATATCATAATAACAAACAGACAAGAGACAAAAGAACAGCTCTAGTTACTGAGGAATTCCTCGATACTATAAAAAACATGATTCAGCAAATGATCAGCCAATGCCTTCCGAAACAATCCCAGAGAAGTAACATCTTTCAAGGCCCTAGGCAATTTATTATAACATTTTACTGCCATGTAATAGGGGCCATTTTCAAATAATTTTGTGTTATGCATAGGCACGCTCGGGTCCTGCTGTGACCTTGTACTCATAGTGCAGTAGTTGTCTTTATTTTTCCTAAAAGTATTTTCATGTTTTTTGTAAAACGTTAACAACTCGTATATATACAAAGATGGAAGAGTGTATATTCGCAAATTCTTAAAAATATCACGACAAGACTCCCGCAATCCAGCTCCTACCATATACCGCAAAATCCGTTTCTGCGATACAAATAATTGTTTCACATGCGGAGAGCATCCCCAAAAGACGATGCAGTAACGCAGACGGGACTCGACGTAGGCATAATAGAATGACTTAAGAACATTAATGTCACAGTAGCGTCGAAGATTACAGACCGCGAATATTGCCGAGCATAGCCGAGCATTTAGGGCCACACAATGGGATTCCCACTTTAGGTCATTATCTACGAGGATACCAAGAAATTTACAAATAGAACTTTCCGGTATAGACTTGCCATTACATTTAATGTATAAACTGGTAGGACACGGCCATTTTTAAAGTGAATCAATTCAGTTTTATCTTTGTTTAAGGTAAGTCCATGATCATCACACCACGCCACCATACTGTTGATTGCATTATTCGCTGAGTTAACTACATCATATGTAGACCCAGCCACAACGCAACTCGTGTCGTCAGCATATTGCGACAATAAACACTTAATCGAGATATCGAGACAAGTCATTAACATAAATATTAAAGAGTACGGGACCCAAGACTGACCCTTGAGGTACTCCACATGATACATTCCAACATTGAGAACAGAATGGCCGTGATATATTGTCCCGTACACCCGTTATGCTAACCAAGGCTTTGCGATTTGTTAAATATGATTTAAACAAGTTGTAAGCAACCCCACGTACACCAATTCCCAGCAGCTTTTCCAGCAAAATGTGGTGGTCCAGAGTATCAAAAACCTTGCTAAGGTCAAAAAACAACGCCACCACACATTTATTATTTTATATTAACCGTGTTGTATGACGGATACACTATTACAAGCGGTTCCGCATATTTAGAAGTAGCATATAAAATAAAAAATTAATAAATTAATAAATGTGGAATGGAAAAAACGTGTAAGAAAATAAGATATATAATATAATCACTTTATTACACTATTATAACAGTTTACATATTCCTCATTTACAAAAACTGGAGTCGGATACACGTGCAACAATGTATAAGGTAAAGTCAGGTAAGTGTGTAGTAAGAATTGCATAGTGCGAAGAAAATGTAACACTGTTCACATAAATAAAAGGCATTTGATAATTTTTAGACATAGAAGTACGTAATATATGCTTAGTTGCAAGCCTTCAATAGATACACCTTTTATAATTATTAACGGTTTACTAGAAAAAAATAAATTTTTAAACACTGTCAATACACAATACACTTACCCAACAAAATGGAACAAGTGTGTGACCGTTCCGCATTTTATATATTAATACCATTATCCTTTAGTTCGGCCAAATGTGTATTACTTACCTGCTTGATATAGTTTACTTTTGAGTTGTCTAGCCCTAACAAGATGGAGGCTGTTTAGTACATTAGTATTATAACAGAGGACGCCCGTATTTCAATTTTAAAAGTGAAAAGCACCATTTCAAATTTGTAATGTTGATGTTAATTCTTACAAGCTCATCTAATTAATACCGAATATGATTGAGTTACTTTTATTAAATAATCAGTAGATTTTTATGAGCTTTAATAACCTTCACACATGTACGTATTTTGTGTGTTAAAACTTCAACTTAGAAAAAATAATCAAGATTGTAATTCCTATTTCTCGAAGTAATAAAATCATGTATTTATAATATTGTTTATGAAGCGGGGCTATTTGACAAATTTAGACAATTATGCAATGTTCAAGAAATAAATAAACGTATTGTTGTAACAGGCAAAGTAAAATACCCTTTGCGAACTACATTTTTGAAAGTAACACGTGGGAATTATAAAATATACAAATCCCTTTAGAGTAATAAATTTCTGTATATAGGTACTATCAAAGACAAAAGTGTTGACTCAAGTTTGCCATAAATAGAGATAGAATCATTGAAGTTTCTCTCTTTAATTTTGAATCATTACTTATGTCTTCGATGGTACGTATTTACATATGTTTGTAAATACGTTCTTGAAGCATACGTTGTCACTTTGAAAATAGCAAGTTCAATACACGAAAGAGGATATTATTGATATTAATAAAATAAAACCCCGAAAAACCGAAATTATTAAACATTCTTTATCAGTATGAGGCATAAAAGATAACCAGCTGATGTCAATAAAACTAAAATAGGTATATTAGTAGTGTTCTTTTTACAAGAAATCTCAAATAATCTCAATTCACTACAGATATTAGAGAAATTGTTTAAAAAGTTTAGGAAAATTTTCTATAAACGTCTACGGAATTAAAAAAAAATTCCCCTGGCAACCCTCGGTTACACACTTACCTGACTTTACCTTACAGGGTGACTCGCGGAATCCGTCCATTAAAAATTTTTAACTTTGCAATGATATCTTGATTTTGAAACTTTGGGGTTAGGCATAGTTAGCTATGGTCTCTTTAGAAAAAATAACTTCACTTCCGATTACATCGAAAGTCATGGCCAACTTTGATATTTTAAATGTAAACCTATATCTTTTAGTGAATTTTTAGGTTTTAATAGGAATTTTAAAGCGAATTTTATAAAACATCTACGTATTTATCGGTTACCGTTTCCGAGTTATTTTGGTTTTTGTAAGAGGGTGTGGGTCCTCTAGTATTCAACCAGGGAATAAAAAATAAACAAAATTATACAGGATGTCCCATAATCTAGGGTTGATTTGGGGTAACTTCTTAGTACTAAAAGTATTTCTGTTCCAAATGGAACTCCCTGTATATTTTTGCACCATGTGATTGAGTGAGAATTGAATCCCCCCTATCGCAAAGCTATAGGTGTTCTTATACCTATATCTATCGCTTCTTTTAGAAATACATTATGTGATTTTCAGAAAATGTAGTTTTTAATTAGTAAATAATTAATAGTAGGCGGTGAAAAACAATTTTAACTTTTAGAGCATATAAAAACAGCAAAATATATAAACCTACACTGTAATGTAAACATGTAATAAATATAATAAATTGCAATATACATTTCACTTCATTTTATTAGTTGATCTTTGGAATATATATAGTACGTTTACTTATAAAGAAACAGTATAATCAAATATAATGTCACGAACTTAAATTGTTAGGTTAGAGAGAAATTCAAATTTTTCGCGGAAAACTTTTACCTCCGAATGTACCGTTCGATTCGACTGTGCTGCTTGAGGTTTCAGTTCTACTTGGTTGCACTATAAATTCACTTTCAAGTTTGGTGTGTAACTTTTAGCTTCTTTATAACCTCATTAACTAGTGATTGACTTATATATCCACGGCACAATGTTAGTGCAACGTGTTCAAACTCAATGCAAATTGCTTTCTTGAAACGGGACTTATCTTATAGAGACCAAATCTATTAAAGTATGTAAAAATATCCAGGTACCCACTACGCATATATTGCTCCTAGCAAAACTACTGCTCGTCTAAATGCGTTTAAACTCTACTACTTTATAGTTAAATTTCCTATAAACTTGTATATGTTTGGAATGGTTACTTTAAAGTGGTAGTCAAATGTAACTTTTTGCTTAAAGCTACATATAAAAATAATAATCTGCATTCTACTCTGCAATTTCTGGCGTCCCTCAAGGGATCAAATCTTGGGCCTATGTTGTTTTCTTCAACGACCTACTTGGACTCCTGAAATGTAGGAAATGTGCCTTTGCAGATGACCTGAAAATTTTTCTTCAGTAACAACTGTTGAAGACTGTTATGCACTCCAGGCTGAAATAAATTCCATTAAACAATGGTCCGATACAAACAAACTTGCTATGAACGTAAATAAGTGCAAAGTAATTACTTATACTAGAAAGACCACTCCAGTTGTGCATACCTATGTTTTCGATGACACAGCATTGTTGCGCTGCACAACAATAAAAGATCTTGGGGTGCATTTTGATAGTAGATTTACTTTTGTAGAGCATATAAATCGAGAAGATGCTAGGTTTTGTGATCCGTAATACATTACTGTTTAGTAATGTGTCTACCATCAGAATGTTGTATTGCTCTTATGTGCGTTATAAATTAGAATACGCATCCTTAATTTGGTATCCTGTGTATGATACACATAAGACGACACTTGAGGGAGTTCAGCGCAAGTTCCTCAAGTACCTGTATTTCAGAGTTGAAGGTGCATTTCCACCCCGCGGCTACGATTATAATTTACTTCTACAAGAATTCGATATGCTTTCGGTGGAGAAACGTTATCGCATGAACACCATTAAATTCTTATATAATACTGTGCACAATGTCATTGACTGTAGCTTTTTAGTTTCTAATTTACCTTTTTTCTCACCACGGCTTGCATCTAGGTATAACATGACCTTTTATTTATCAGTGCCACGAACAAATATTACATACCTGGCTCCTATTTTTAGAATGTGTAATAACTATAATTTAATATCACCTGACTGCGACATCAATTTCATGCCTCTTTCTAATATACTTAATATACCCGAAGTGATTTATGATAACTCTTTTTTTTTTTTACTAGTTCAGTTGTTTATTCAGTTTTTCCTTTTTTTTGTGTTAGAATTAATTAATAATTGTGTTATAAGCTAAGTAGGATTATTTTATGTTAAACTTCCATATATTGTTTATTGTTTGTCATAGTCTCAACTGTTTCCATTTTGTCCTGTAATTGGGTATTTGTATCTGTTGGACAAATATACACATTATTATTATTATTATTATTATTATTATTATTATTATTATTATTATTATATAGTCGCCCTAAGAAGTAATGATTACATAATTGTAACTAGAAAAATGTCATAACTTTGATAGGTAATATCTATGTGCTGCTCATCTCAACTCTACCGAATATATTACTAGCGGTCATGATTACAATAAGGTGAGATTTTGGTAGCTTATGTTAGTAACGCCGACTTTTAATCTGTAACTATGTGCAGGAATTAACTTTAGAGTGACTCAACAAGTAAGAATGACGTAACAATTACTATTTTATTAGCACTTTTACAGATTTCATAAATAAAGAAGAGAAAAATAATATTAGGCTCAATTTAATTCGGCTGAACTATAACAATTGGCCGAACGTTAATAAATCTGCGCTGCGGCTTCGTGCGTAGCTACGCCTACAGTTGAAGCCCTAAAGTTATTTTTCCGGGACATCGGAGGTGGGACGAGGGATGATCTTTTTTTAATGATTAAATGATTTTTTTTGTCAAAATCTGGACTTGGCAAATAACAAGTACAAAATAAATTCCATTTGCTTACATCGTATATCTTACTTTCCAATCCATTTTTACAGAAAATTTATTAATTTGTTTAATTTTTGTTTGTTTTATATACTACTTCTACATATATGGAAGACCTTAGAATAGTGTATCCACCATGCAACAAGCTCAGTTGTACCCTATATCTTCCAGCCGGGATAAAAGGTGGAAGTTGGTGATCATCTACATTAAAATTGTATACAGCGTAGTAACCCTAAAGGACAGAACGCCGTTTGGCAACTCATATTCAGTTTTCAATATACCTACCTTCCTAACTGGACAACGAGTTATATTGCTTGTCTTCAAACGGTCAGCGATTCCGAGGTAGTTTGTCTCCAACATGTGGCATATTTTCACATCGTAATCAACGATCTTATGATGATAGAGGTTGTTCACAAACTTAAAACCTTTTATATTACCCTACAATGGCGTTCATTGTCTCAATAGTCAGGTAAATATGTACCCTAATAGTATGAATAAAACGCTAACCTTAAGCGTATCTCCGTCTAGGTCCGCAAAAGTATGTGCGAAAATTGAGTAAGCTCGATAAGTACGATTTGGTTTCACATTTTTTACGGTTAAATATTCCAGGACGTTCTTGTTATAATAGTTTATTTCCGCGAAATTGTGTTTTATTATGTAATCATCTTGCCTGAACTAAAATTAATTGTGAAAATGGCAACTATATATTCGCAAAGAAACATACCGTTAGAATTAAGGAACCAAAACACACTAGTGTTAGTGCTGTAACTATGCGACACATTTTCACATTGCCGTACTCTCTCTCCAACTTCAATGTAGGTTTCAAACGAAATGCACACAATATATATAGATGGATAATGTAAACATGTAATCAAAATTATTAATCTGGCATTGAAATTAGTTCATTGGGTGCCCAATTCATTTATAATAGCTTAACTACAGATTGTAGAATTTTCGAACCTTTTCTGTAATTAGTGGCAGAATAATTGAATGACAATTTATGATGACAAGCAACATAACTCATTGTCCAATTTGAAAGGTAATACGTATATTGAAAACTGAATGTTTTGTGAACTTCCACCATTCATTTCGGCTGGAAGATATAAGATTTAACTGAGAAAAGATATCGCATTTTTCAGTTGTGCATTGACAAATTATGTCCTAATCAAAGATCTAAGAAGCATAAAAATTGATGTTGAGAAAAGTACAGTTCCTACCAAAAAACAAAGTTAACGACCTACGCAAAAATGTACGTGGCGAGCGCATGTAGGATGGACTATAGCTTTTACTATGGCTGCGGCTTATCGGCGTAAAGAGATGATTATGTATGATTCGTTGTGTATTTACCCGACACAGGATTTCTCTTTTTTATAATTTATTTTTTGTTATCAAAACATAAACGAGCACGCATTGAAATAATATTTTGATGTATTCCTTGGTAAAATAGATTTTCTGTTTCTGAATGTTCTTATTGATTTATTCGAATACTTTATTTTGCGTATATACATAAATCCTGTCAATATAGAATGTAGTGGATAGACAAGTTACTTTCCTTTATTTTCGTAATTTTTTAATTGTAACATTCAGCAGTAAATGAATTTGAATATAAATAAATATATATATAGTTTTCAATAGTAAATGCAAGGGCATACTTTGTTAGTAACGTATCGTACATATACACATGTGATATTGCAATAACAAAATGTTGTCACTACAAACTTATTTTATTGTTTTTATCTAAATATAACATTTGTACAATGCATTTCTTCAATCTTGAAGCATCGAATAATGTGTCTATTACTTTCTCTAATCTGAAGCAGAAGTTTATAACAAAATTCTAAAGAAAAATCTTTCCGTCCACTTTTTCCCATAGTTCATCATACCTACATACATAGTCATACATAGTCTGCCTTAATGCAGCCCGAACATTTTGAATAGGAGTTAGGTTTGGACTATTTGGAGGCCAGATTAATTCTTGTTAAATAGATGTTTGTGGAACGTATCCATTCTTGCACGATTTGCGATTTATGCACGGGACAATTATCGTGCTGAAACACAAAATTCTCCCCATGCATTATATTTGCCGATGGTATCATCAGATTTAGATAGATGTCTTGATTACTATTCAGTGTTCTAATTTTTTTACTATTAAACGGGGCTCACAGGGGCAATGCGAGGATTGCACCAGGAGGGCTGGTGGAGCATTGCGATTACAATTCGACAACTGTGTAGGTTTAATACACTGAATTAGGCACTGTAAAAATGGATATTCCAGAACTATATATCCATTTACCTGCACCTTGTAATCTGTTTTCCTTAGCGTCATTTTCACCAGCCCAACTAACTTTTCCTTAATACCTAGATGCTTCAGTGCTTCATGTACTTTTAGTCTTTTTATTTTGTCATATGCTTGCTGAAAGTCTATGCAGTGGTATTTTTTGCTGTATCCTATTGTCCATGATTTGTTTCGTAATAAAAATTAATGGTCTGTCACTGATCTGCTTTTCCGAAACTCACATTGGTATTCTCCTTACTTTGCTTCTACTATGTTCTAGCATCTTATAAGCAATATCTAAGGGTGCATGATTCTCACATTCTAATGAACCACCTTTTTTAAATATTGGGCAGATGAATGCTTCGTTCCCTCTTTTTGTCATGATCTCTTTTGTCCATACCGCCACTATTATTTTACATAATTTCTCTTCTAATCTATTTGCCCTTTCTGCAACATCTCCGCCGTTTAATCCATTTCTCCCAGTGTATTGCCACTTTTAAATAATTTAATAATTTCTCTCACTTCTTCTTTACTTAGTGGTTCCTCTTCGTCTGCCTTTTCTCTTTTCTCCGTTTCCGTTAGTTCTTTTTCCTCATCTTCTTCTTTAAACACTTTATCAAAGTACTCTACCCAGCTTTGTAATAACTATTCTCGACTATCTCCTATTAATTCTCTCTGTTTGTTTTTGACAAAGATGACCTTCTTCAGATCTTTGACTTCTTAGTAAAATTCCCTTGTATAATTGTTTTCTATCTTCTTCAATTGCGTGTCCATGTTCTCTTTGCTTCTTTCCTTGTCATTTGATACTGAATTCTATTTTCCTTAGTATTTTCTTGTAACATTTTTATTCTTGTCCTCTGCTTTTCTATTGTTCCTTGCACACATTCCTTACCGTACCATGCTTTCCTTTGTTGTGTAGTTTCTCGTGTTAATGTTTGTGCTGTTTCTTCGAATCTATTCCAGTTCTCCTCTATGTTGTTGATGCTTACGTCTACCCTTTCGATGCTTCTATAGATATTTTCTGGAAATTCTTTAATCTTGCTATCCATTTTAAGCTTTCCCATGTCGTACTTTCTCGTCTTTGTGTATATGTTCCTTAGCTCAGGTGGTTTCTGATATTTTATTTTAGCTCTGACAAATATGATAGGTTAGAAAGGTAGGTATCTGCATCCGTCCTTGATAACTTCTTGCGTCCCTTATACATGTTAGGTGTTTTGCTTTTATCACTGTATGGTCTATTCGATTTGTAGTTTTTCCATTTGGTGCAATGGAATCCATGTTGTTTTGTGCACATCCTTGTATTGATATGTTGTTGCTATTGGTAAATGTACAAAGTTCAAAGTGCTTGGAACGAAGTGTCACAACCACATATCGAGCATCTCATTTTGTCGATGCTTAGACGTGTACAGGAGTGTACTCAGCTATTTATAGACATTGTTATTATTTTTCGTATTACATATTAATAAAATTTCTTGTCTAAGATATCGTTTCATTTTTGATGTAAAACTATCACACTCCCAAAAAATCAAGTTGACCAATTACGCCTTCTACGTGTAACACTTCTAAAGTCACTGAGTATAATTACTTTTATTCAGAACTTGTTTAGACACACAAGCAATTACAGAATAGGTTGGAAAATTCTATTTTCTTTAGTTAAGCTATTATAAATAAATTGCATGATTGCATGTTTAGATTATAATACATTGTGTACATTTGGTATAAAACCTACGGTCAAATTGTGGAGTACGTCAAGGTGAAAATGTATCGAATAGCTATAGCAATAACATTAGTGTATTTTAGTTCCTTCATTTTAACGGTATGTTTCTTAGCCAATATATAGTTACAATTTTCACAATTGCTTTCAGTTTAGTCAAGATGATTACATAATGAAACACGATTTTGCTAAAATAAACTATTATAACAAGAATGTCCTGGAATATATGACGATAAAAAATGTAAAACCAAATCGCACCTATCGAGCTTATTCAGTTTTCGGACATACTCTTGTGGATCTAGACGGAGATACGCTTAAGGTTATCACTCATGCTTATAGAGTATAAATTTACTTGACCATTAAGACAATAAACACTGTTGTAGGGTAATATAAAAGCTTTTAGGTTTGTGAACAACCTCTTTCATCATGAGATTTTTGATTATAATCTGAAAATATGCCACGCGTTCAAGACAAACTTTCTCGGAATTGCTGACCATTTGAAAACTAGCAATTTAACTCGCTGCCCAATTAGGAAGGTAGGTATATTGAAAAACTGAATGTAAGTTGGCAAACGGTGTTTGCCCTATTCTTCTAGGGTTACTACGCTGTATACAATTTTAATGTAGATGATCACCAACTTCCGCCATTGATTCCGTCTGGAAGATACAGGATTCAAGTAAGCTTGTTGTATAATGGATACACCGTTATAAGAGTTTCCGTATATATAGAAATAATATATAAAATAAAATAAACTTTGTGTGAAAAATGGATTGAAAAATAAGATATACCTATAATGCGATCATATAGAATTTATTTTTTATTTGTTATTTGCCAAATCCAAATTTTGACAAAAAATCAATTTAACCATTAAAGAAATCATCCCTTCCCGCACCTCCGATGTATAGCAAATACAATTTTAAATATTTAAAACAGTTTTAATTCTTGCCCCCGTTCCCCGCCCTGATACACTGAGAGAAATAAAAGTATTTTAACAATTTTTGTAGTTTTATATAAATATATACAGGCTAAGGAATAAAATTAGATATATCGGTAATGCGATCTATTTAATAAAAACTACTTCATATGACCTCAATATTTCGTCATTTATTTAATGACTTCGTCAGGAGGAAATCTACAATATTATAAAAGGATATGAAGCAATAGTAATGAAAATATAAATATAATACTTACCAAATTAAATATAATAATAAAATTACAAGTTTTTGGAATTTGGAATTGTTAAAAAGTCAGAGAAACATTTTTGTCAATAAAGTATTGTTACTAGATATTATGTAAAATGTTACAATAAATATGGTTAAGTTGATTTGTGTCTGTTTTAAAATTAATTGAATTTTGATTATTGTTAATATGCACCATTTCTAGAAATAACTTCTTTTTGTAATATATCCACATATGTACATATACAGGGTGTATCAAATAAAAAAGTAAATTTTTGCTTGGGTGTTAACTACACGACATATAAAGCACAAACCCACCGAAACCGGATTTCATCATTAAAAAATAAAAAAAAAAGTAAAATTTAGAGCCAAAAATTCTTTAGTCCTGATGCAAAGAAACGTCATGTTAATAAGCACCCGCTAAACGTGGTATTATGTATAAATACATTGCACTCACTTAGTATTATTCTTAATGGTATGCCGTAAGTCCATTTAACGTCATTCTGAATAAATAAAGGCTAATCGGCCAGTGTGCCCTTGTAAAAATAGCAAAACTGAGGCATTTTAAATTTCTTCTTTTTATAAAATAAACATTCCTTGTTTGCTAAGAGCATTCTACGTAAGTCTACAAAACATTATTTTTAATATCCTGATAAGACGTTCGAGTGTCACCGGATATGCGACTTCAGTAGTTACAAAAAACGTAAATATTTTTCTTTTGCTTTGTCGAATCGAGAGTGAGTTGTTAATAAACGGTACCACATGATTCTGAGTTATTTCTTTTGGATTTATTTAATCAAATAACGCAAAATGAATTTAATCAAATTACACAGAAATAAATGTATTTTGCTGATGATTTTATTATTCCAAAACATAAACTTGTTACTTACGAAAGTAATCCTCTTTATATTGGTATTAAATTATATAATTCATTAAAACCTGAAATTAAGTTACTCAATAATATTAATTCTTTTAAAAATGCGCTAAAAGATTTTTTAGTTAGTAAGTGCTATTATTCCTTGAATGATTATTTTGAATCATCCTAATTTTCATATCACTTTTATTTTATAATTTTAAACCTCTAGTATTAATTGTTATTTTGTATTATCATTTTTTGGCTTAGATTCTTTGACTTATCCTATACCACATGTACTTGTTCTGTATTTTCTTGTACTCTTGGTCGTTTGGATAAATAAATATACGTTATTATTATTATTATTATTATACTTGCATCCAATGCATTTTATTCCGTGGATGAATTTGTGGCACATCTTGCGCAGTCTCATTAGTACATGTGAGAAATTGTCCTCTTTACATATCTATTTATTTATATATTTGTACAATATGTATATATTGTCATGGAGAGATTAGAGATAGATCTTAAATTTAGAAGTAGATAGTTATTGCTTAAATTGAAAAGTAAATTTTATTTGAGTTATAAAATTCATTTTCACTTAAGGGGGGTATTTGTCATGGAGAGATTATTTGATATTCTACTATTATTTAAAAAAGAGAATGTTTCTATTTTACGTAGTTATATTTTAAAACTTATTAGATATAATAGAAAAAGGATATAATATGTAGCAGCAGACAGCTAGACGATGTCCAGGTGATGTAGGTAATCTCTGCATTTGGCAGGTCCTCCAAGGCATTTTCCTTTAGAATTTTCCCTTCAGGAAGCAAGATGATCAGCAGTGATACACCTACACATCGAAAATGAATATTAGAATTTGTATAGTATATTTTATTACAATAGATTTTGACAGATCAAATTTGGATCCACGTTTAATTCAAGTGTACAGTTTTATTATTTTTACTGTGTATTTATTTCGTTCAAATTTAGTCTAATAACGTTTGGATATGCATTTTTTATTTATTTTCACTTCGTTGAAACATCCGATAGTTCTGGCGATCACATGGCCATTCTTATTTTTAAAACAATGGATGTTCCCCTTATTTCGGTTATATTAACGGATTTTCACAGAAGACAGTTGGATCCCTTGACGAAGACAATCGCTTTCAAGTCAGTTAAAACATTTTCAATTCGAACCATTCACTAACCGAACTCTGTTCGAGGTAGACCTATTTCATTTTGTTCTTGAAAAATTTAACGGCTATTTCGATAAAATCCAATTTTATCCCAAATTACAACCTAAAAATAATGGTTAATTGTTAAACAAAGTTTTTCACATAAATATTATCCAAATTACCTGCAATTTTTGGGTAATTTTTCTTCAACGACGATTTTCCCGAGTTTCCTGTGATGTTCCCGTCCTGATTGAGCCAGACTCCGTGATCTGATTTACCTATGACGTACCAGGGCCCTGATCCGAATCCGATTCGAGCATTCCAGACTACTCCAATGCTCACAGAAGGTATTTCTCGTCAAATCTACCTAAAAATAAACGTATTATTTCAATTCTAATCTAAATTGAATTATACTTATAAGAAATTTTATTTTAATCCGTTCTGCAAAATTAGAGGTTAGAAAATCGTTTGTAACATAGCTAAGCGGTCTCCAGTTACTTGGGGAAATTAGTATAAGTTGGTAGCTTTATATGTATTTAATATGTGTTTACGTTACAAACCAATATCCAGTGATTTACCATCAAGGTTGGCTACTCTGTTTCACACGTCTATTTAAGCCTAGCTTAACTCCATTTGAACGGTCAGAAAACGCGGGATTTTTTAAAATTTAATTTAAACGTATTTAAGTACGAAACTATGAATTTGAATTGCAAAAGGTGGAATTACTTAATGAAACTTTAGTGTTATTAATTAAACGGACTCACGGACTTACCTGAGATTATTATCCATAGATTTATGTCTGATATTAAACAAGTCACATTGAATTTTTTTAATTAAATAAAATCACTTTTATCCACTATTAAATGTTTTAATTTTACTTAATAGAGTGAATCTACTAAGGCACGACTTTATTATGCCTAGGATATCATTTAAACTGGTCAGTGACAGTGAATTTGAAGGAGAGGACAACTGACAACATCCTTGCTCAGTATCTCTACTCTTACTGAAAGATATAAGAAAGTAACGAGCTATTCAATATTTTTTTTATGTCACCCCCCTCGATCGGAAATTTCTCGCCCTGCATGCCATCTGGCTGATGAGACAGAACACTTCTAAATCAAAATTATTAAAGATAGATGACTCTGGGATATATAAAATTTGATTTTTTTCTAATTCAATTAATGTATTTCTTTTAAATTTAAATTTTTTTAATCCGGGCTGTATGCTACCGTGTAGCGTAACAATATATATTTTTATTATATTTTATGACACTGTCCAGCTACTTTTAAGCTTGAAACAATAAAGAATCTATCTATCTATCTATCTATGATATACAGATTTTTAAATATTTTTTTTCTTTTTTTCGACACATTGAAAGCCAGGATGGATTGGAAATGTTCCAAATCATATTTTTTTTTAACATTGGAAGGAGGATAGGGGGAGTGGAGAATATTTCTTTTAATGATATTTTTTTCTTTTTTTTTTTAAACATCGGGAGAGGAGGCATTAAAAATTTTTCAAATATTTTTTTTTTGGAAGGGGTGCGAAGGGGAGGGGATTAGTTTTTTAAATGATGATTTTTTTCTTTTTTTAGAAACATCTGGAGAGAGAATGCATTAGAAGTGTTTTAAATCATATTTTATCTAACATCGGAAGGAGGGGCATGGGGGGGGGAGAATTGTTCTCTTTAATGATATTTTTTTTCTTTTTTCTTCGGAACATCTGAATAGAGGATGCATAAAAAATGCTTTACATCATATTTTTTCTAACATTGAAAGGAGGGGGGAATTATTTTTTTTTAAATAATTTTTTTTTTCGAAACATCGGGAGAGAGGATGCATAAGAAATGTTTCAATTTGCATTTAAAAAAAACAATCCACTCCTCTTCTCACCCCTTCCATTACTAAAAAAATGATTTGAAACATTTATAATACATTCTTTCTCCTGATGTTTCAAAAACAAAGAAAAAAAAAATATGATTTAAAAACCTAATTCCTAAACGTTCCGGCGCTGAAATGTCCTGGCGATAAAACGGCGGCGAAGAAACGGCGGCGATGAAATGGCGGCGCTGAAACGTACTAGACCCCCTCCAATAAACACAGTTGCATGTATAATTCAACCTAAGAATATATAACCAAAATCACGATTCAGATTGTTAACCTTTTTGTGGGAGGAGCTGTACATACATACGTATTGCTGTGGTTAGGCAACTCATTTTCGCTGAGTGTATTTTAAGTTGCATATTTTTTGGTTGTTTGATTTCTCCGATCAGCTGATTTTCAATTTACCGAGAATTTTCACAATTTTATTTTGTTTTGAATAAATTTTAGTTTAAGAGTTTATTATATCATTTTAATTTATGTGTTGTTTTTTTTTTAATGAATCCATTCATTCAAATGTCTATTGTTCGCTTGTGCTGATTTAATGCGTATTCTATTTAATATTGTCGTATTCTTATACGTCTGCGTTGTACGATTTTGAGAGAGGGATTTTTGTAAGAAAAACAATTGTAGGATTTTGTTAAGGACTTCCTTGTTCGACTATTGATGTGGGTAGACGTATTTTTAAATCGTTGTTGCCATTTTGTAATCCATTTTGATTTTGTGAAATTTAATTTTTCTGTTTTAATTCAGTCAATCAAGGAATTTTTAGTGTAATAATTGTTAATATATTAAAGTGTGCACTTTATTGATATAGATCAATTATTATTTTTTGTTTAGGAAGATTTATTTTAGTTTGTTTTTTCACTCGTTTATTTTTAAAGAGTTAATTTTTCTGTTATTCAATTTTGCTGTTTCATTTTATTTTTCAATCACCTCGTTTGGGCGAGAAGAATCTTTGTTCTCTCTTTTAGCTTTTTCATTTTTGTAAATTTCTTGCATTTGTCCACGCTTTGATTTTAATTTGTGAAACCACGTGGATAGAAATTCAAAAGGTTGTGTATTTTAGATAATCTTCCTGAACAAATAGAACTTTTGCTTTGTATACGAAATAGCATTGTCCTATTTTAATTTAGAGTCAAGTGCAGTTTTTATTTGAGGCCAGAACCTTCAGTTCAAGGTTTTTTTTCTGCACCATTGTAATTTAACCCATTTTGTAAAATAAATTGATTGTTAATTAGCGTCATTGGGTTGAAAATTCTGTTCTTTTATTTTGTTTTAAAACTTTTCAATTTTTCGCGTAATTAAGAAAGTCTGATTTCATTCACTCACAATTTATTTTTCGTGGTTAGATTCAAATTTTAATTTGCGAGGGTAACTCTGAGGTTAATAGTTCTTTTGCGTTCTTTAAAATTTTATCCGTTGAGCTAGCTACATCTATTTTTTCTTTTTCAATTAAAAGTCATTTTGCATTTTCTTTTAATTCAATCAGTACACAGCAGTATGTAAGCATATGTAACTCCACTCGTTACTAAATCAAATAGAGCCGTCCGCAATATAAATACATATACATATTGAGTGAATAGTGGTAACAAAAGACACTTTGGGACGGTGTGCAAAGTTGTAGAAACAATCTATCTGTTTAACGTATGCTGCTGTTTGAGGAAAACTGCTACAAATAGTAACAGCTTTTTTAAACTGCTAACCAAAAGTAGCAGAAGCAGGTGCTAATGTAAAAAAAAAAAACAGTTTTATACATCACTAACATTTATGATTACGTTGTCAAATCACAAAACTATTTCAATACTATCCCAAACCGATTTTTTTTTCCGTTTTTTGAAGTACCGAGAGCTATGTCGGTAGCTGGATTGTTTGCATGTTCGTCTTTCAAAAGTACAGCGCGGGTTGATTCCGTAATCGCTTGTTTTTTTTTTGTTCTTGGTGGGAATTAGAAATTAGAATATACCGTTCGTAATGCATTTCTTTTATTAGATTGCTACCGGAATAAAAATTCACAGAAAAATATATTCCTTTAGTTATTCTTTATCTTATATATTATTTCTCCATACGCAGAACCTCTTAAGAAAGGGTATCCATCGTATATTGCCGTTAGTTGAATCCTGTATCGTCCAGCAGGCACGAGAGGTGGAAGTTGGCTATCAACTACATTGAAATTCTCTAGTTTGTAGTAACCCTAAAAGAACAGGGTGTTATATAGAGAAGCTACATTCAACTTTTAATACTAGTTACACCTTCCTAAACGGACATCTTGCATCTATGTTGTGCGCCCTTACAATAGCAGCTATTCCCAGATAGTTCGTCCTTAACCCTTCGCATAATTTCACATCATAATCAAAGATCTTATGATGAAAAAGATTATTTACAAACTTAAAAGCTTTTATATTACCCTACAATAATGTTTATTGTCTCATTGGAGAAGTAAATATATATCCTAGAAGTATAGATGCTAACCTTGAGCGTATCTCCGCCCAGGTCCACAAGAGAAGTCCCGAAAATTGTATAAGCTCGATATGTGCGATTTGGTTTCACATTTTTTAAAGTCACATCTTTCACGATGTTCTTGTTATAATATTCTATTTCAGCGTATTCGTGTTTTATTGTGTAATCATCCTGCCTAAACTGAAAGCAATTACGCAAATGGTAAATATGTGACTATACATATTTGCAAACAATCAGAGAATTATACGGGTATTCGGTCTGTCTAAATAGAACTAAATAAATTCCTCAATATTTCGTTTTAATTTAAAACATCTTCAGGAGGCACTAAAAATATACAAATTAAAATGAAGCAATGTAGAAAATTACAATAAGCTAATACAATTGCTTACAAGTTGTAGGATTAATGACAGCTGACAAAATGATAAATAGTTAAAACATTTAAATGCAAGTCAGGGCTAGACATATTAATTAAAAAAAAAAATGTTTGCAGTTATATAAATTGCCCTTCCAACTTCCATTTATATTTAAATATGTTGATGATATTATTTGTTCGATCCCTGAAGACATGGTTAATGTTACCCTCGACTTGTTTAACTCTTACGGCTGCCATTTGCAATTTACTGCTGCATTAGAGAATGATAATAGCGTTCCAGTTTTAGATACTAAAGTTATTAGGTCGGATGATAATACAGTCATATTAGATTGGTACCAGAAACTAACATCATCTGGTAGATTCATCAAATACTACTCCAATCATCCCTTAAATCAGAAATTTAACACGGTTAAACCTATGAAAACTAGAATCACACATATCAGTAATGGAAGATTTTTAGACAAAAATTTGAAGATACTTTTTGAGATGTTTTACAATAACGGTTATCCTAGACATATTCTAAATACGTTGATTTATTCTTCGAATATGTTTGATGGTCCTACAGGATCAAGGAGTTCCTTTAAAATTTAAATATTATAAACTTCCCCTCATAGAAGGTTTGACCAATAAAATCATACAACATTTTAAACCATTTGCTAATGTAAAAATTGCAAAATACAACATGTTAACAATTGGTAGCATTTTCACTAAAATTAAAGATAAAACTCCAACTCTTAATCAAAAGGATGTAGTATATAGTATTCCTTGTACCGATTGTCAAGGTTGTTATGTTGGTCAGACGTCGCAAATTGTAAAGAACAGAATAGTACAACATAAGAGTGATTGTCGTATCGGAAAACGTTCTTGTACCTTATCTCTACATGTTCCATACTTAAATTAGAACCTAATTACAAAAAACGATTATTTTTGGAAATGGTTAATATAAAAAATTATAGTAATGCTATTAATTTTAAAACGGGTACAAATCAATTAAGTAGTATTTATTGCAATATTTTACATCAATAACATTTTTTTTTCTATTTATTTTATATGTATAACTGCAAACAATTTTTTTTTATTAATATGTCTAGCCCTGACTTGCATTTAAATGTTTTAACTGTTTATCATTTTGTCAGCTGTCATTAATCCTACAACTTGTAAGCAATTGCTTATTGTGATTTTCTACATTGTTTCATTTTAATTTGTATATTTTTAGTGCCTCCTGAAGATGTTTTAAATTAAAACGAAATATTGAGGTATTTATTTAGTTTTAGTTAGACAGACCGAATACCCGTATAATTCTCTGATTCTATACGAAGTCCGGTCGATATTCCTTTTATTCATATTTGCAAATATATGCAATTTAATTCTCGGACAAATAATAGTATGTGACATGCATTTCACTTTGAAATATGTTTGGTTGGTTTGATTGAATTTTGACATTTATTTAGAACGCACAAACTAGATGTGAAAAACAAGAAATAAAATGAACGGGTTAAAAGTAAAACATAGACAAGTATGTATATGACAAGTGTGTTGTGACAAATTAGAGACAAACAAATGTTTATGTATTAATAATTAGCTGTAATTTTAGTTAGTTACGAAAAAAAAGAACAGATTATATTTAAGATATATGTCATATTTTGGAATAAGGTTTCAAAGAAAGTCAATAAAAGTTCTTGGGTATTACCTTGGATAGTAATTTGGGTACAGGTAAATTGCCTCCCGAGATAAAGACCAATTATTAATAATCGTTAAATTGCCTCCCACAATTTTTAGCTACCTGATATACATGTGTAAATTGGGTCCCGGTTGATAAATAATAAAACAGTAGTGGTTGGAGCTTACAATTACACAGGTTTGGGAGACAGTTTACCTATTTATGAGACCAATTAGATCCAATTCTTTCTCCTACTATCTGCGGGAAGGCAATTTACCAACACCCAGTAAAAAATACCCACGCTAAATGGAAGGTCAAATAGAGAGCATATGTGTTAGACTTCAAAAAGCCTATTATGTCATTAGTTCACTCAAATCTGCCTTGAGTCATTAATTGTTATTTAATACGCATTTGTGTATTCTGGTTTGACTTATGGGATTATTGTTCGGGACCAGGCAGGTACAAGAAGTCGTGTGTTTGTGATGCAAAAGCGAATCTTACGACTGCTGTTTGATTTATCTTTTAATAGTCGTGCAGCACAACTTTTAGAACACACGGCATTTTGCCCGTAGATTAGATTAGATTAGATTAGGATTTTCACCGCGACCTTTTCATATCTGTTGTGATCCCCTTTTTCCTAGAGGACGCTCTCTAATTTTGTCCTCTTAATTAGACCTATCATCTTTGAGAGCGGCTTCTTTATGTAGCTACTAGCTGTGGGGTTCTCCTCCCCCATTAGCAGAAACCTTGTCCTCGCCAGGCCTTCACATTGGCACAGCACATGAACTGGTGTTTCTTCCTCCTCTTGGTAGTATCTGCAAGTTGCATCATCTGCCAGGCCTATATTTATCAGTCTACAGTGACCAGTCAGCAGACCTACAATCATTTTGACAGTCTTCCTCTCTCTGAATCTCTCGTGAATTCAGGCCTTTGCTCCTTTAGGAACTCTTTTGCCTATCTTTGTCCCGGTGATTTTTGCTACCACTCTTTGGACTGATTATGTATCCATTCATTGATGGATTTTTTAATTTGCGGTTTGGTAGTATCGAAAGAGGAGTCGGCTACAACGAATGGCCTTGACGCCAGCTCGTCCAGAGCCTTATTTCCTCTCACGCCCGAGTGGCTAGGGACCCAGGCCAGGGTTAGTTTCCTTTAGGTGCCCACCTCATATAGGGCGCTTACACAGTCCCAAATCAGCTTAGAGTCCACGCTTGTGGAGCTAATCGCTTTAAGTGTGGACTGACTGTCAGAGAATATAGCGACGCTTTTACCTGGCCCGGTACATCTTTCTATCTCTCAGACACAGTAATGGGTCTCAGGGCAATCTCAGCTTGAAACACAGTCGTGTCTTTGCTCAAGCTTACCGAAAGAGCCTTTTTAGGCTTCTTAGCGTATATTCCCGCTCCAACGCCGTAGTCCGTTTTAGAGCTGTCAGTATATCAGTTTGAGTCCGCTCTTACCAGAGTACCTGTCTCCCAGACCTTCTTTTCTGGTATTATAACCTGATATTTTCTATCTAGGTTAATTTTATTAACCATGGCATCACATGGCATTCCCGTAACTTCCATCTATATCCATAAACTTTTGCTAGCGTCCATAGGCACTGCACCCGACATAGGAATAATATTGTTTTAAACAGGTATTGCCACTCTTTTTAAGGCCGATTCCCACTATCGGTCAGGTAACGGTCAAGTCACGGCCAAACAATACAAAATGCAATATTTGATCATTTCTATTCATATTGTTTGTTAAATTTGACTTTTCTTTATTATTATTATTATTATTATTATATTATTATTATTATTATTACATATTAAATATTATTGACAACGTGTCTGCCACATGTTTGTGATTATTTGAAGAATAAAGTATCTATTTATCTATCATAATTTAAATAGTACTATCCTATATACTTGTCTATGCTTGTGTTTAAAAAGTCGATTTCATTTCTGGTTTTTAACATCCACTTTATTCTAATATAACTTGACAACGTCCTTATGGAACGTAAAAAAATATATTTCAGTTCACTTTTCTGAAAAAAAAAAATAAACAAAAATATTTAGTTTTTATAAATATTATAAATGTTATTTCAATGTTTTATAGATAAATGTAAATACATTGCTTGAAAAGACTGTCATGTTAGACAACGCAAAAAAAGTAAAATTTAGATGCAGATTTAGACTTTTAAATTCCAAAAAAATACAAGATATAATTTATTTACGGCTAGTATTCGCCTGAAGATTAAATTACATATATTATGGTGCGGTTCAAGAAATGAATCAATATATATTTGCAAAGGAACATACCGTTAGAATTAAAGAACTGAAATACACAAATGTTAGTGCTAGAACAAGTATTCGGCACATTTTGACTTTAATGTCTCCAAAACGAACGTAGGATTTATATACGAAATGTATGTGAAAAGATGTATATAGATAATAATCTGAAAATGTAATCAGAATTATTAATCATGACATTGAAATTATTTCATTGCGTGCACAATTTATCCATAATTCCGTAACAGGTAAAGGTCAAAAAGAATTCGAGCTTATTGTACAACATGTTTTACTGGAAGAGAATTCCTGTGTAACTCGTAAACCGTAACGTTGTAGTTTTCGTAAGTCGTTCCAGGATTATCAGGTAAAATTACCGGCAATTGTAGGAATGTTTCGTAACCTCGGTACAGCCTTCAATTTCAGTTTCTTTAAATACAGTAAGTACCTCAATGATATATTACATTTTTTAAAAATATCAAAGCTATAACATACCTTAAGCCTAAACTTGTTCATTTTCCGCAATATAATTTATTTTCTAAAAATTCACAGTCACTCACATTGTTTGAGAAAGGGCCGTGTAATTTGATTAGGGCGTAGAACAGGTAAATTAAATTTTGCAACATTTTAGTACAGATCTACTTACACTTTCTGATGTATTTACATCTCAACATTGATATACGGGCTATTCGCCACCAAAAAAAAAAACTCAGACAACTTCAATTAGCAATATCTCATCTTTTTAAACACCCTGTATATCATTAAATTCCTGCTCACATCTATGTGGTTTTTAGATTTGAGACGTTCGTCGACAACTCTCCGGAAATTAAATAATATAATATTAATCCTTTTGCGGCTGATATTTAGATTATTATGGTTTAACCATTGTTCCTCCTACTTGGAACAGCTACTAATGAATATATTCAGCCTATTATCGCTAACAAATGAAAAATCGACGCTGTAGATATCTTTGAACTAAATAATTGTTTTTTTTTTGTATTAGGAGGAAAAATGCTTCATGCAGCTTCAGGCTGTTAGCCTGGTGCGTGGGATTCTCGCCCACTAAAAAAGACTGACTGTCGCATGGGCGAAAGACCTTGCGCCTTAGCCAACTACTCCAAAGAGAAAAACCATAATTTTGATTTCGACAACATTCAAGCTTTAAATATTGAAAATAATTATGAAAATAAATTATTCTTAGAAATGGTACAAATTACTAAACACATCAATTGTGTAAATTTCAAAGCAGATACAGACCAGTTAAGCATCATTTATTCTAATATTTTATCTACTCGTATTAATTAAATTTCCGTTTAAAATTATCTTTTGATTCCTCACTTCGTTGCCGGTTTTGACTTTATGACTGCGCCTTGTAACATCATTCTCTTAAATTGCTTTCCCGCCAATTCGTTTACTCCATTTTGAGGTTAGTTTGCTGATTTTAACATGTGACATCCACGTTTCATTTTATTAATTTTTAATAGTTTTGTAAATTGTTTTGTGCTTGTTTAAATTTCGATTAATGTAATTAAGTGTAATTTAATGTACTGCTCAGGTTGCTCCAATGGATATACCTTATTAACTCTACTTAGTAAGTTCAAGTAATTTACTAATATTAATAGACTATGTATGATTCCAATTTTCATCTTAAAGCTTCTCCTAATGAAGCGGACAAGCAATCTGCGAAATATAGAGAATTTTAACAAATGAGTTGCTAATTTGCCATAATTATACCGCATACCTGACTGATTCCATTCTTTCCCCAATAATAATAATAATAATAACGATAATAATATATCTATTGCCCAACAGTGAGTGCCAATAATAAGACAATTATAAGTAATAGAATATGTACACAATTATATCTAGAGAAGTACATGTAGTATATAATGAGCTGGTAATATAAGAAATTACAAGGAATCGTAAAAAATATCCACACAATGCTTATCAGCTAATTTGCACATATTTAATATGGAAGATTTAACTAACAGATTAGTTCTTGGTGTTGGTAGTGAAAATGATAATGATAGTAAATGATAAATAGCAGCAGTCCTAAGATACTCCCTTACGGTACACATAGTTCGCATGTTTGCCTTGCACCTACACAGCACGAATTCGTTTCCCAGTTGTGACGAGTTTGGTTTTAAATTCTGGAAAAAAGTCAAAAGTTGCCGTTCATTTTAAATTCGTTTTGTTTGATTTCCATATCAATCACTAAAAATTTACAGAAACTTACCCTAGAGGTATGGATTCTGGGCTTAAACGTATCTCCGTCCCAGTCTACGAAAGTTTGCCCAAAAATTGAATAAGCTCAATAGATATGGTTTGGTTTCAGATTCTTTACCGTCATATATTCCAGAGTATTCTGGTGATTTTCGCATATTCGTGTTTTATTATGTAATCGTTTTGCTTAAACTGAAAGCTATTATAAAATCGCAACTATAAATTTTCCAAAATACATACTGTCAGAATTAAAGCATTAAAAACCACTACTATTAATGCTGTAACTGCTAGATATAATATTTCGAGATGGATATCCCTAACGTGAATGAATAATTTATACGAAATACATATACCTAAATATATAATTTAAAAGTATAATCAGAATTAATCTGACATTGGCATTATTTCGATGAGCTCTCAATTCGTTTATAATAGAATGATGAAAGACTAGTGAATATTCCCCATCTGCTCTGTTATTGTTACAATAACACAAAAACAGCGGCATAAAAAAAGCAAATGAAGAGAGTAGAAATGTTTTCAGAATCATTGAAAATTCACTTTATGATGCTCATAGAAACAGCCAAGTGCTTTATATGCATTATCAGGCCATTATTCCGAACGAAATATTTTAATGAATGATTCTAAAGATACAGGTTAATGTTGATTGAGATACTGTTACTATCTCGGAAAGTATTGAAGATATAAAGTTGCTTAAGTGAAGAAAAAGTTGTGGATTTTGGATAATAATAAAATGCATTAAAAAAACATCATATTCCGACTACCATAGAATGTAGACATCAAAGAATTATTTTTTTTAAGTACACCCCTGCACATGTTCTTATGTTTCTGCTATATTTTTCTACATTAAATACCACGATGGTAATAAGTTTTTATTTAGATTTATACGTATTGCTGTGAACTGATTGTCCAAGCATACAAGTTTAAAGAAATTAAAAATGACAAAATTAATTTAGCTAGCTCAGCAAAAATGAATTTAAAAGGGCGCCAGGGATTCTTAAATCTCAGAGTATTTTTTTTTTTTAAATTAGTAGTGGGCGTTTGCAAAATTGACTTTCTTTAAATTCCCCAAAAATTGAAATGGCAGATTCAAAATAAAAGAACTATTAAGATGATATTAAAATCATTAACTTTTATTGTAAAAGAAAAAAAAAAAAAAAAAAAACATTTAATTAACAACAATAGGGGAAAAAAACTTAATACAGAAGGTATTGGATTAAAATAACCCCTTCGTGAATTTATATTTAAAAAGGACAATGCAAATCCTTTAGCAAACAAAATGGTGAATTCGTTCTAGAAGGAATTTCATATACCACAGAAAATCCACGTGGTTTCAAAAATTCAAAGCAAACTACAAATTAATTCAAATAACGTAGAGAAACAACCAAAATTTAAAAATGAAATTTAAATCAAGCTCACAGCTTCTCTTCACCTACCCCGAGGTGATTAAAATAAAATTAATTTGATAACTACAAAAAAACGGAAAATTTAAACTCTAAACGCGATTACTTCTAAAACGAAAATTATTAAAGAGCCTTACATGTATATTGTGCACAACGAACTAACACTAATTAATAAACGAATTACTAGATGGACGATTTTTAAAAAATTCAAACAACGAACTACATCTTAAACTGAAAAAGGATTACCAGAAACGGTAACCAAAAACAACAAAACAAGACCATACACGCGCTCGTCTATCTGGTAACTCCTCTGGCCTCTAAGGTAACATTCTCATATATATGAAATTTACATCTGTGAGCGATGACGGCGCAACGCATCACAAAGAAAAAACTAGCATATAAACTATACACAGGAGTACGCAAAATGTACAAATAAATGAAATTAACTATACACAACTGAACAAATAAAATGATACAAACAATTAAATCAAAATTCTTAGCAAAATAAACAAATATAAGAATTGTGGAAACTCTATCATTGTTTTGACAAGGCTGATTTGGAATAAATAAAAACACACATTTAACTTTCCGAAACCCGGGGTGCCAGACTACAGCAGTATGTATGTACATTATTAGTCTGGGTACCTGGGCAATAACTGATTGTGAATTGGCCTAAAATTTGGCCTTCAAAGTGCCAATGTAATTATTTGTGTTTTTATAAGGCACCGCAGATGCAATATAACATAGTCCTAGAATTAAAGAAATAAAAAATGCACACTCAACTACATTTGTCCTTTAGATTTTAGAGTGAGTATTCGGATAATAAATAAAAACGAATTTACGAAAAATCACTTCTGTCTGGGTAATTAGGTGATTTTATCTGGTTTCCGATTTGGCTCTCTCACGGACGGTTAGCCACATAATTTTAATTTTTAATCAGTATGCATCCTTGTATTGCCGTGTGAATATACATTCCTCAATTAATTGTAGGAAACGCATCCTCAAAATATGTTATGTAATTTCAAATGTTTTTACTGATTTACATATCGCTTTTCCGGTGGAACAATGACCTAAGTGCAATTTTTCATTTTGTTTAGTTTATTATTATTAATTAAGTCGTTGAAAAAAACAAAATTTAAAACATCATTTTCTCAAAACTTAATAATTTGCACTTAGGACGATGTTCCACCGGAGAAGCGATATGTATATTTCCTACTTTTTTATTATACTGCAATCACAGAGTTAAGATGATCACCCCAGTAACTAAACAAATCAATATATAATAGCTGCTTTCCATTTGCATAAGAAGCGAGGAAAAAAAAAGTGAAACACTTATAAGCTTTCCGCTTTTTCAAGTGCAAATGGGACAGCCAAATGAACCAGGTCTACATTTATTACTTGACATATGTATGTATGATGTATCTAACCATACTTAGCACATATTTATTTATTTATATTTATTTACTATCCATCCAGCCCTATTTCTCACAATTTGGTACGGCATGCTGGAAATAACTTTAGGGAGAAACATAACCATAAACACAACAAACAAACAAAAATGACAAAAACAGTAAACTAACCTCAAAATATGAACTGAAGGGGGGAGGTAAATGCCTCAGTTATTTTTCCTCAGTTGCTGACCAATGGAACGAGCAAATAGCTGAGCTAAAGTGAAGTGAGGTGAGGAACTAAGGATTTGGTGCAAATGGAAAGCAGCCATTATTTCAGTAATCAGATCGTGAAGTTTGTTTAGATCATTTTATCACACTATAATTTTTTCGTAACGAGTTTGCATGCAGAATCTTACTGTCGTATAGCTTTGGCAAATAAAGATTCGATATAATAATAGAATTTATTGACAACTACTACAATTCAAATGCATTGTCAAAAAAACTATATCACCCGTGAGTGCTCTTCCTATAGCCTTGCCTTTGATCTTCGCCCTGCCGTAGGTTAATCAATTAATATCGAAATGACAATAGAATCCTAGGATTTAATTGTTAGTTTCGATGTTGAATCATTATTTACCAAAGTTCCTATATCTATTTAATCCATGAAATCCTACCTTCCAACCTCCAACCAGATGAATTAGCTGACTTGGTGAAAATTTGCCTTACTTCTACCTATTTGCAGTTCCGTGGCTGTCACTACGAACAAGTTTTGCATGCAGCTATGTGTTCTCCTCTTGATGCCGACAGTTTCATGAGGGCATTTGAACAACAAATCCCTCACTCCCAAAATAATAATACTAACTTATTTGAGAAATCAAATATCGTCAAAGGTTACAATATAATATTCATATGTATACTTAACTAAATCATTAACTAGGTTTACTACGCAAGAAGTTTTGAAAATTATAAAACAAATGTTCATTTAAAAATTTCCAGAGTTCTGTTTTTAATTTTTTTAGTTCTTTTATCTGTTTTATGTGGAGGGGGAGAGCATTGTACGCCAATATTCACTTATAAAAAGCTCCTCTTTCATAAAGAGAAAGAGAATGGCTCGGTACTGCAGGATCTCCAGTATGCCTAGTTCTCACAGTGCTCCGTGACAAATCACCATTGCAAGGGTACAGGTGTTTGTGCTTGTAAAAGAATAATATTAGTCTGTATATATATAGACACGGTAAAGTTAATATGCCTAATTGCTTAAACAGAGGCCTGCATGGTGTTCTGGCCGACTTAAACAAGATGCATCTAACGATCTTCTTTTGCATAATAAAAGCCTTCTCAAAAAAGGTTGAAGACTCCCAAAAAATTATTCCATATGATAGCCGGGATTGGACGTGGCCAAAGTACAATGCTTTGAGTGTATTAACGTCAACAATACTTCTTATTTTATATATACCGTAATAATATCGGCTAAGTACCCCCGCATATACCTTCGACATGACCTTCCCAATTTAGTTGATTATCAAGTATCACACCCAAAAAATGGATTTTCTCCCTAATCTCCATAGTCGTGCTGTCGTCAATTTCATTCTTCGACGTAAAATGTTTTTTCCACGTTCATTTTTCAGTTATTCATCTCACACCATTCTAACATTCGATTAAATATATGACCCACCGAAGTCAAAATGTCCATCCGTTAAGGACCATTCACTATGACCGTAGCATCATCTGCGTATTAAAAAATATGATCTGTGCGTATGCAGCTATATAAATCGTTCACATAAACAATGAAAAGAAGAGAACCCAAAACGGAACCCTGTGGTATACCTTGACCCACTGAAGCTATGGAGGAGTATACCATTGTTTTGGTATAAAGTAGTTCCATTAAATTCACCATGGAAATAGAATAATAATAATAATAATAATAGTAATTTATTAATCTTGAAAACCTTGGCAAAAGTATAGGATAAGTCAAAGGACATCAGCCGAAATAACAGATAACAAAAGAACAATAAACAAATATTACATTCATTATAAACTTAGGGCTTAGACTAAGTTGACATATATAAGCAATATAAATATAGTTAAATAATTAAATCAGCAAAATAACAAAAGGTAATTATGGCACTAACTTAATGGAAGCTCAAAAAATTATTGTAATCCATAAAAAAACATTACTTAATAAAGTCTTCCTAAGTTCTCGCTTAAACGCAATTAAACTAAGACTCTTAATTCTAGAAGGTAAGGCATTAAATATTTTTATACCCATAAATAAAGGAGATCTTTCGAACGTGGTCAGACTATGCGCTGGTGTGCAAAATTAGTTCACGATTTCTCGTGCATGTATGCATGGTAGTCATGTGCGTGATAAATTAATCCTCATATTCTTTGACAAAGGTAGCAACTTCCAGTATATATAAACTAGTAAGAGTCAAAATTACTAAATCCCGAAAATATTGTCTACACGATGTTCTTGTACTTAACCCAACCATATTTCTAATTGCACGCTTTTGCAAGCAAAAGATTTTACCAGTAAGCGATGAAGCTCCCCAGAATATAATACCGTAACCTTATCTGAAAAAATGCGAAATAGTACAGAAGCATAACATCTTTCGTAGCCACCTGTCTTAATCGGTAAATTGCGTAACAAAACGAATCAAGCAGTAACCTTTCTTTTCCTAGATGTTCTAGTAATGCCCGCTCTGATGATTCTTTGGAACATTTCGTTTACCGCAAACCTACAGGTTCCGATGGTTACTTAAATGCCTTTTCACACCATCATCTTGTCCAGAAGAACAGTGATATAAACACCTTAGCCCATTGCCATATCCGAATCAAATTCCTTATCCAGATAGCTATCCTATTTACCGATATACTGATCAACAATAGCTACCATTGACATCAGATCCAACATATCATTAATTTATACCTCCATACTAGATACAACATTTCTGGAAGACTTTCCCTTCATACTCCAAACTGTGGTACTGGTAATACTGCAAACTCCTGGTGAAGGCTCTAGGGTAAGATTGCAAAAAGCTTGGTGTTTGGATAAATTGCTGTTTAACATTTTATAATAAATAGTCGTAAACTGTGGATTCAAGAATCGACAATATGGAATTTGGTCGATAATTTTCAATTCTGCCAGACTTATAAACGAATAATAAAAGATTCCAAATATTGGGAAATAGTTGAAGAAATTCGTATCGAACAAGATGCGTAAAGCAACCATTTCCTTACGTCAAGTGATTCTCTTATATCTGTATCAGTCAATAAACGTCATCATTTCACTATACAAAACCCTAACGAATTTATTCGAAACAATTAGGTAAAGAAAATCCAATATCCCTAAAACAACACAGCAAAGTATTGATCGAAAAGAAAACTGGCAAAGTAAACCAGTCGTCTCACTAAGTAGGTATTGTTTCTAAGACGGCGTTCAAGTTGTGGATTTATCGAGAGACGCCATTTTATAAAACAGATAAAAAGATCCCCGACAGCCAAGGCGATTTACAATTTAAAACCGAGGGAGCACACACTGTCTCCCGATTGGCTGAGGAGTTTAAACCCCGTGGATCTAAAGGGCTGCCGCGGCATGCAATGCTGCGGGGTCGTTGTTCTCGATGCGTTTGCGTATGCATGCCGCGAGCTTGGGGTATTTTACATATCACGGAACGGCGGTCGTTCTATTGGTCGTTAGTAAAAGGGCTGCAAGGGGTTGGTGTCGAATGGGTAAAGAGTATGCGTAGAAAAAAAAACAATATGGATGAGCTGATGAATTCATGTATGTATTAAGGCTGGGCAAAATGTTTACAGGGCCCTACAGGTCAGTAATAACTTTTAATTTATAGCTCTTACATATTTTATAAAACAATTAATGGAAAATTATACGGTGATAAGTTCCAAGTTTTTGGGTAATTAGACTAAAGGTAAATTGTTTAAAAATTAATCAAGTAAAACAATTTTCAATAAAAATAAAACGAAGAGCTTCAGATCGCTGATGGTGTTATATACATCGTTAGTACAAAAAGGAAAACAAAATCGTACAGTGGTTTTGGTAAAACCTATATAAAACGGTCAATGAATGTCAGCCGTTTCTTTAACAACTGCATCCTCAAATAGCCATTTGCAACACTACTACATAGAAAACACGATCTTCACCCCTTCACTATAAGATGGAGCGGTAAACGTATAGAATATTAAAATATGAAATATCCATCTAATAAATGATGCAATATTATTACATTTCAAGATAAATTCTATATTTTTCGTTTATATTCTATTTAATATACGTATTACATATAAAAACACTGCAATAGTACTATATACTACAGCGTTCCCAGGGCATACGAATGAGCTACGTAGAAATGTGGTAATGTTGAACAGACGAAGACAACGGTCGCATTATACACATTTGCCTACGATGTCCTTAGCACAACAAAGGAAAAAAACTATCCGCCGTGTCTGCCTGTAAGGGAAAATTGCATATACAATTTTTGTGAGATTGTAAATGGTCGGCCTTAGGGAATAGAGATAGATATAACAGGATATAAAAAATAGTAATGAGAATTTATTCTTTTCAGCTGACAACAGTAGATACCGCCGTATCTTAAATTTTCTTTGTCATTTTAAAATAAGATCATAGAAGATTGAAAAAGTGCCCTGCAAATGGTACCTACATGAACGCTCAAGGTGTTCGTGTATATTCAATATAGCTTTCTCCGAATATTTTTTCATTCTTGATTAGTAGAAATTGCATTAATTTGAAACACTCAACTATATAACTTTTGCTTTCAATTTAAATATTTACAACAGAAATATACAAGGAGCATGTCAGTCGTTAGGAACTAATACGTGATTGAATATATCGGGACTGCCGATAAATTCAAAAGGGGGAAATAAAGAATACACTCAAAAAAGTACGTTTAATATAGGTATGTTTTATTTAATTATCTATTAGCGAATAATTTTATTCACATGACTCATACTAAATCTAGTTAGGAAATTCAAAATTTATACATTACGCATGTTAACTGTGTTCAATCAGTTATCCTTTTTTGCCCTAGTCAACTGTAAATACGATAAGTGACTAGTGCGATAAAGCGTATGGCATTTTTTCTCATTTCACAGTTACTTGCAATGTAAAATATATATAATACCCTTTCATTTATTTAAAAAAAAACACATTCACCGCGTATATTTATTGCCGTGCCCAATTATTATTATTGTCATAAAAAAATCACTTTGACATAGACTATAGAAGAAAGATAAGTTCAGTTTTTAAAGATGCAATGGTGCATTCTCAATCTCCATCTGCTGACTGTTATATTAGGGTATTCTTTTTTTCAAAATAAGATTTAAGATAACTGTACCCGATTCTTTAATAATTAAGAATGTAAAAAATACTTTTACCAAATATATAAGAATAAGTAATAATTTTTGGCATCTTTTTAACATCGAATGTTAAAACCGTGAAAGAAAATAACATAATATATTCCCACCAGTTGAAACAATTAATAAATTGTTCACCATATATTCCCCAAAAATTAAACATGTTTTTTTCTCATTATCCCCGATAGTTTTTCCTTTGCTGTATCTATTGGTTACATACGCTACCTGCTCTGTACAATGTATCTAACTGCAAATCTACTCGACACACTGGAAATATGTTGGAAATGGTAGATATGCTACACATTTCAAATGGGTTCAAATATACTATGCGCCCCTTACTCCACCATTGCTGTTCTACCCTATCCCCTCTTATATCGTCAAATATTTCTCTATAACCACCCCATTTGTAAGCATAAATATTTTTTTTGTTAGGAACATTAGAAATGGTACCTACAGAGACATCTATTTATTAAAAGAATTATGATTTTTTACCATTATTGACAGTGATGAATTCTTTTATCATCTTGCCCACCCTTAAAAGTCGTTAATGTCTCTAACCTAGATCGTGAATACAAATTCTCTGCTGAAATATTTGAAAGCAAATTATTAAATCCTAGACGTTTTCAGCCCTTTAGTTTTCGTAAAGTTTGTCTTACGAATTTAAGTTTTTTAAATGTGACATGTTAGCAAACTAATGAAAAGTGTATTTTACTGAAAAGTTGAAGGTGAATCAGTATTCAATTCTGACAAATCTGCGTTTTGACTTTACTGACATCATTTTCCTAACTTTAACTACAGAAGGAATTGTATGTAAAATGTTAAGAGATATAAATGGAACAACATTAATTACCTTGAATGGGACGTATCGCAGTTTGTACCTCTTTTTAAATCGTATGTACTTCAACCAAACCGGAAGTAAAAGTAATTGAAAATATGTCAAAGAGAGAAATCTGGCTATTTTCTGGATATCGCAAAAATTGAAAATTTAAGTTTAAACAGAAATACATTAGAAACACACACCTTCTCTCAATAAAATATTCAAACGCACTTACACTTTCCTTATTTGAAAGATTTGTCTTTCATTTAAGGCAAAATCTCCAGGGAAATTACAAATTTTCTTTCAGAATTGTAGGAATACGTTCAAGCGTGTATCCTCCGTGTAGCGTCCGTCATCTCGGCTTCGATAACTTCTATATCTTGATGCCCAGCAGATACATAATGCAATAGTAGACACCGTGAAACGGAAATACATATCTTCCACGATCAGACTTTCAGATACGTATGATTGGTGTGTGATCGTACCTTGGGGATTTGCGTCGCGGTCGGGGGTTGGCGGCACTGCTTCCGTTACGTTACAGCTCACCCCTTGAATGGGATATGAATGCATCCCTAAGCCCTGTGATGGATATTTTTGTAGTTTGTTTGGCATCTCTGCCAATGCTTTCTAATGCTATGCAGTGTCAACGTAATATTCTTTATAAATATATATCTCTGATTGTGACATTGTTTACGGCTAGCTTAAAATGTGGCGTTGGTTTTATATTCGCAGTTCAAAAATGAGATTAGTTTGATAAGTGCTTACACGACCCAAAAACAAAATTTCACCGCTAGAAAATTATTAATATTCATGTATTTTTTTGTGAAGGGAAATGCATTGCGCATCTTTAGGCAAGAGAAACTAGTGAGAAAACCCTTACTTAATTTTTCTCCTTTTTTTATTTTTCTATAAAATATTTTCGTTGCAAATGTGGCTGATTGTAAGACATTTGGAATGGTATCTTTTTCCTATAGTTTTCAATTGCTACTGTTTAATACAAAATTATATTTATACTTTTTATAGCAAAATTGTAACAAAAAGTAATTAAACAAATAAACAAAATAAAAAAATCTTGATTGTTTCTAATTTTTATTTTGTTACATGTTTCGGTACAATACCATCATCAGGCAAAAAAAAAATTAATTAGTTTAATTAAACGCCAATCTTCCAGTGACTTTACTTATTAAAAAGTAATTTAGCTGCATAACTTGCTTAATTGACATATGAAACAATCGCAAACATTCTAAATTTAATGTAAGAGAACATCGACAACAGGACAACAAATCAGATTTCGATGAAACTGTTTGGACTTTGCTATAAGATTAAAATTTTTTTTTTTTTTTAGCTGCCGAATAGTCTAATTTTGGGGTACCTACAATGATTTTTCTTGTCTTACAAAATATTTTGACGTATGTTGTACATATATTTATATATATTCCCAAGGAGGTTGCAAATTATTTTTGAAAAAAAATAATGGCAGATCAAGAACTGTTTTTGTTCCTTTAAGAACAACATATTTTTAAATATTTTTCTGCTTTGTTAAAAATAAATTCGTTGCTATTTAGACTAGAAAAAAGAAACCAATGAAAAAGATTGACATTCAAGAAGAATAAAGAATAAAGAAAAAAATTTTATTCACTTATTACATTTTTTATGTCCGGTGTAGATTTACAAGTTTCCATGCTATCCTTTACATTGTCTACAGCGATATAAATAGAAAATGTTTCATAACACATTTTCGAGAAACAACACAGCAGAATTAAAAAGAAAATATAACTAGATACTCAACTAGCAGAACACAGTTTAATCCACTATTTGCAAAGAAATATATGGTTAAGAAGAATTATATAAACGTATAGCAAGACGAGCCATCGAAAAATGCTCTCCACGATATATGATTGGCAACCTACAGAAAAGCTGTGCCTTATCAAGATAATGACTTGTGTAAAGTTCCAGTTCCCCAAAGTTGCTTGGAAGCTTGATACAAGCAATTAACCTCCCACTCTATTTTTAATTTCTATGTATGTTTGACCAAGCGGTTTTAAAGTTTACAAGGGTAAGTTCATTTAGTTAGTACTTGAGCTTCCTTTGATAATTTTAACTGGTTATAAAATTAAATATTCTTGGGACTTCCGAAAAAGGTAACTGTTCGGACAATGGCGCTTTGACAATATTGCATTTAACCCTTAAGAAACCGAATATATGTGACACCACATACTTCCTATTTATCCGGCTGATTTGAAATGTTGAACAAATAACAGCAGATGATAGCTTATCTACTGTTATTTGTCCAAGAGTTTGGGGCCAAATTCCCATAAGATTAACTGCAGAAGTTCCGATTCATATTTTATCCCCACCACTCCTATCTTTCGCTTTGACCACGCCCATTTAGAGTCGTCTGATTGGTGGATGAAAGTGGCGGTTTCAAAGCGCGCAAAATTTGAATATTCGCGTGAACCCCCACGAAGAGTAACAGCTGTTTCTGCTTCAACAGCTCTTGGAATAGCCCTAAACAGTTCCTGAAATGGCCTAAAGAGTTCATAGAATAACTTAAGCAGTTCCTAGAACAGGTAAACAGTTTCTGGACTTAAACAGCGCCTGGAACTGCTCAAACAGCTCTTGTAACAACTTAAGCCGCTCCTAGAGCAAGTTAAACAGCTTTCCAAAGAGTTTAAACAACTCCTCGAATGATTTAAACGGGTCTTTTAAGTTTTTGTTAACGTTTCTCTAATATCGTTTTCTAAGTAGAGTACATTTGAGCGAACAGCATTTTAATTTTTAAAAATAATACAACAAAATAACCATTGGATGATTAATACAACGAAATAAAAAGAAAATTTAGCTAGTAAAAAATAAACATTACCACAGAAAACGATATTACAGAAATAAAAATTAAAACTTTATGAAATAATTGGAAAAAAAAATTGACACATACAACAATCACAATTTATTTAACTCCTTTAGTTTAATTCTATCAACGGCCAACTACGATATTACTTACCTAATTATTACCCTATAATTTTAACCCATACCTATATCTCGGGTGCATGCCACTTCCGCGCCTGTCATTTCCGTGCCCATATTATTACAGACATTTATCAATTAGCCATTGCCGACTCTAGGTAATTAAACCATATAATCGTGCAATAAACCTATATTTAATTCAATCAATATAATTAATCAACAATCAAATCCCTTTGATGTAATTAAAACACCTTCCATAGGCTTTATGCCATAATAAATTTGTTGGTATATTTTCCTCCAATTGGTATGATTTACTACTCAAAAGTAGTAGTTATATTTTACTACTTGAAACTTGCTAAAATTTCAGCCTTGTGAGTCAGCTCCTTCAAGATGTTCCAATTTTTTTGGCACATAGTTTATTTTCATCATTCTAGCACTTATACTATATAGGGTGTTCTAACCATGTGTCTTATTTTGCATGGAACACCTAATTTTCATCGACCCAGCCCATTTTCTGTACCATTGATGACTAGTTTGCTTACGGATTTCCTATCTCTAAAGGCAAATGCCTTTGAGATATTTGCAATTTTGTGGAATTTTTTATGTTTGCACTCTTTGCATTGTGGATCCAAGTACAAAGATGTAGGCATTGAGTGTTAGTGCAGTCATAACTAAATCCTATTCGGGTTATTCAAAAAATCATCTTCAGGCTCCTAAGTGTCAGTTTTTTTACGTTTAGTTTTATCCAAATAAAACTCATTTCTTCATACAAATCACCCCGTATATTATTTTTTTTTGAATAGAGTCCTATTTATGATCTTGACTTGATCGGTGTTTATACTTGGGGATTTATTTTTATTCAATCGGTAGTAAATTTCATTAATTTAATGCGCATTTTCAGAACTCATATCAATTTATTAAGTGCCAGGCAGGCAAGTGAGCACGATAAAGAAAGTAAATGTAATGTAAATTGAAAGATATAAAAATCATGAAACTATAAATTTGTTTCGAAAATAAAGTTAACCGTAAACTAGTTTGGTGAGTGATTATCATTCGAAACATTAAGCTTCATTTAGAAGATGGCTTTTAATTGTCCTTGTTGAATTTGTTTTCTTCTCGGTGTCTTATTCAACATAAATGGTCGGCCTTTATCGTTCAAAATATATCACGTTTGTCTGTCATTATTGTAATACTTTCTATAAAGGTAGAATAAATTCAAAATGTACTTGCATATTCAATTTTCGTATTTTGTATTTTTTTTCTTTTATCTTGTTTTACTTAGGAAGAATTTGCAAAACTTGATATGCAAAGTTTAAAAGCGCTAGCATGTCACATAAACACTTGTTTTTCGTACAAAATCGTTATGGCTTACTGATATCTAATAGTTAATATATATTGTTAACAAGTAAAATTAATTAATAAATATATATGGATGATCGCGCAAGTAGACAATGCTCTACATACAACGTAAACAGAAAGCGTAAGAAATGGGTTATATTACTACAAGTATATATAAAACTACCAAGAATAGGTATGCCAGCATACTCTAATAGTAATCGATGTAGTATTTTGTTTCGTATTCACCCATGTAATAAAAATATCTTGTCCCAGTAAAAAAAAATTATCATTTTTGGGACACTTAAACAATTGGACGCGAAAATCGCGTCTAGAGTTAATAATAGTTAATTGCTGGCGTTAATAGGTAATAGTTAATGGGAGGCGCGGAAGTGGCAAGACACATATACCTCTAGCTCTTTTGGATATATCCAGCATTTTTAATCCGCAAAGAAATAACTTTTAGTTTAAAAATGTATCCTTTAGATTCATGCGGAGGACCAGAAGTTCCAAAGGAGTCACTTTTTATATAAAAATTGTCAAAATGTAGTTCGTTATATCCTAGTGGGCATATAAAACAAGAGATTGGAACATCTGCAATTTCTTGATGTTGATGGTTAGGACAATTTTTAGCATATTGGCGGCACTGTAGATAGAATAATAAAATTTTAAATTTCTGATGATCAAGGAAAGGAAAACTAACAAATCATATGTTTTCAGAAAATTACATAAAATCCGAGTGTTCCATTTAAAATTTTAAATTCGACCATGTTTCCGGTAGAACTGGAAGTGATAAAAAATTATAAAATAAGTTAAATAATTGAAAAGTTGAACGTTAATGGATAGAAATACATATATCCCCAATTTTCTGTCACGGAATGTCTTGAAAAACAACTTAAAGACAGTTAAGTTCTTGCCGTAGGAACATATTTTACTGAAAATACATCACTCTATAGCCTTCAACGACACCTCTGCCACAGAATCGTTTAAGGCGACATCCTCTCATCTTTGGACGGAATACATTTGGGCATTGTTTCCGAATACATCACCCATAATACCAGCAAAAAAGTTGCATACTAGAAAAGTGCAAAAATACACTACGGAAAAGGGCGATTAATGATCCGGTAATCTCCAGGCGTCGCGACCAAGTTTCAAATGATGATTTATGTACTCGGCCGTCACTCGCTGACTGATACACTATGCTAAGGCGTATACACCAGTATATACCGACCGCATAAAAAGCGCATTTCGGACCATAAATCATCGATAATTCGCCCGGGCGACCGAGAGAGGGAGCATCAAAATCATATCAGGAAGCGCTTTTTAACTTTTTAATTCGAGTATACGGTCCTGCGCGCGATGACTGGCGAAAAGTATACGGGCGACAAAAGAACCGGCGCGTCACTGCATCGCTGCCGGAGGTGAAATATCGAACGCGCCACCGAATAAACGATCCGGTTAGGCAAATCGATTTGTCGACTATTCGATTCTATTCTCGTCCGCGCTATTCCGAGACACGATCGTAAATAAAATCAATTTGACTGTTTCTCATTCATTTTTAGGTTTTGCCCTATTACGAATTGAAATTTTATTTTCTTAATATGGTGGTATGTACGACCGGTCAATAACTAAAAAGTGTTATCTATAATTAGTAAAATTTAAAACATTTTAATAGCTTTTTTTTAAATGTAACTTAAAAATGTTTACTACCTTTAATTTATCTTATTCTATATTACCTATTAACTAAGGTTTCCTTTTCTTCTTCGTAATTAAGTTAAAAAGTTGAAAAAGTTAAAAAAAAATATCATTTGTGTGTATACAATATGTTGCTAGATAGGTGTCAGAAGAGGAAAAACTTTTTTAATATTGATTCCTCAAACATTTTTATTCTTCATAAAACTTTTTGCTTGTTCTAGAGCCTACAAACAAAGCGGCCAATCTGAATATGAGCGCATCATTTCTCTATCGAATTTACGTAGCTAACAAAGTAAAGGGCTCAGTAAAGGTGTATAAACGATTGGACTTTTGTTTATGAGTGTGGGATACGCAATTTCAAGTGATCAACATTTTTATAAAAGCATTATATTCTCTAATGAATGTACATTCAGTATAATTGGACATATATCGTCCTTAAATTCTCGATTTTGAACTGACACAAATCCAAAATCGTAATCGACAACATTCTATTTGCGATAATTAGTTTCTCGAATTTCGACATTGCTAAAATCAAAGTTATGGTTTGAGTTATGACAGTGCTGGGATAATGCAGTAGCATTGACATTTTTACTTTCGTTACTGCACTTGTGTGCGTTTGTAACGGACCCGGCTTATTTATCTGGAAATTTTGAGATGGTCAACCTAAATACTCTCCCGAACCCTCTCGAACTAATTATTCAAAACAGCAATGCTAAAAATATTTTTAAACTAACTTGTGACGTCATTTCTGCACCGCTATACGGCGTACCACTTCTCTCTACAAGAGGGCGCTAAGAATTGCGGTTGGCGTTTTTTTTTGACTTCAAACAGCCTCTAGAAAGTAATGTGGGATTCGCTGATCAGCAGTCAGATCAGCAGTAACATTACAATAACAAAGGAAATCAGATAAAATTAAAATAAATACCGTATTATCTTAACTATGGCGAGAGCTTAAACAAAATATACTGTCACTTCTGTGGGGAAGACGCTGTTACAGCAGATGCGACATTACTATTCAACAGGCTTAATAATAAAATTAGGATTGAGTTTGCGCCTTCACGGTCATTACAATTAATTTTGTAGCCGATGTGTTTTGATCATTTTTTTCAATTTTTTGTTTTATTTGTGTAAAAAACTTATTATTTTTGGGGATTTACGAGTAATTTAATTTATATGCTTTTAATAATTTGTTAAGTTTCTGATAGATTAGATTGATAATTAATCGGAATAAATTCATTAGGTTTTCATTATTCTATATGGAATTGTTTTTTTTTGTATGTTTTTTAAAGAATAATTTAAAATGTTATTTGTGATAAGCATTTTCTTGATTTTACAGATTTTTGATGTAAAAATTCTTTCTCAGAAAACATGCGGCACCGATCAACCGAATTATTAGAACCGATTTTGTATTTTATAAGCGCCCACGAGATTTTCACTTTAGTTAAGGAAAAATGGAAAATGAAACTTTTTAAACAAGGATAGATAGCACATTTCTGCCGTGAAGTATTCATGAAATAAAGAATCTGTGAAAAGATACAATAACAGTCATTTAAATACAAAACTTGCTAAACTATTATTAAAACTAAATTTAATACCGAGCAATTATTTTTTTTTGTTTGTTTAAAGGATTTAGACAGACACTTATCTTGAAAATCTACTAACAAACCACAATTAATTTTCAGTCTATTATAAATAATATTTTATTATTCCAGGTTTACAGCCACCATGTAGGTATTAATATCTGTACTGGCAACCATCAATACATGTACATCATCTAGAAATAAAAAGTAAAAAATCACAACCAAACAAAATATGATAAACCAGGTTCACATATTAGCAAGTTTCAATGAATAGCTTACTATCAATTTAAGATCAGTTAATTTACCATTATAAAGAGAATTGGTCCCAGGACAGAACTGTGTAGTAATACTGGTTTAACATCTCTATTCAGGAAACCTTGTTAGTAAAATAAATTTGCTATTTGCGATTTATGAGACAAGAATTTATAATCCCTAAACTAAAATATCATAATAATAAAATCGACAATCTTTGTTCGAAATTTGGAAGCTGGTTTATGAGTAAACAATTCTTCTATTCTTTCAATTTTCTAGATGCGTCTTTCTCGTATGTATGCATCCGCGATAGTGGTGGGCATAATCGAATGACGGAAAAAGGCATCATTCGAGTATAACGTTGAATTATGAATAATCATTCAATTACGACTAATAATCGATCCATTATGAACGATTTGCACAAATGATAATACATAAGAAAAGAAAATGAAATGAGGACCTAGAAAAAAAATACACAAAAAAAAGGAAGTTAGGACTTAAAAAAAATACTCTTTTTCCAATGAGTGATAATCGAATGATCATTCGATTATGAATCATTCGAATATCGAAATCATTCGATTATGAATCATTCGAATATCGAAATCATTCGATTATGAATCATTCGAATATCGAAATCATTCGATTATGAATCATTCGAATATCGAAATCATTCGATTATGCCCATCACTAATCCGCGAAATGAGAGATGCTTTTGTGTTGGTAAGTTGTTTTCTTGGGACCAACTCAATTGCTGCTTTCCAGATGTCTGAGATCTGATATAATCTTACTCAGTTGTGACGTAGTAAGCTAAGGTCTCTTTTTGCTGAGTCAGTTAATAAACTGTCATAAACTGTCTTAATCTGATAGTCTCGCTTAAACTGATCTGAGCAAACTCGATTGCAAAGCTATTTTAACTGGGACAAAATAAGTGAATGAGATTATACGACATCTGGACATCAGACATCTGGAAAGCAGCAATTACTAGATATCACGTGAAACGACGTCATAATTTATTACCTAATTTTGCCTCCAGTCACTAGATCGCAGCATCTTTTGGTCATCTTTTTGCCGAGAAATCGTTTTGCCATTTTTCTCTACCTCATCCGCTTTTTGAGTTTATAGTTCACCGAAATAACGACGTATTTGTCTTGAGATTTTCCTTTCCACTGTAAGTTGAGTTTGAGTATATAGTTTTGGCCTTTTTTCATTTAATAAGTATTTACTGAATTTATTCATTTAAGCTACTACAAAATGGGGTTCGTACAAATACGGTTCATATATCGTTATCACTGCAGACAGCAAGTGATACGAACTGGTACCCACAAATGGTACAAATCCCTGGATAGGAATCTTGGTTCGAGGAATCGTAGGAATCTTTAAAGGAGTAGGACTGCCTATCTCTAGTTCTTATGACTAAGCTTTTATTCGAATTTGACGCTTCAATAGCTCTCTTATGCGAAACTGTGCGACTTTAATATCTTTTAATCAACATTCTATTTCTTACCATTTCCAAATCCTTCGCTTTTGAAAGTCAGTATGCTACAAACAATTATAACTTTAATAGTCGCAATCTTTTCTGGTGTATCATCATAATATTAGTAAAAGAAATACTAAGTCTACCGATGTGAAGAAGCATTTAGATTCATTTTTCAACCTAAACTCTAAATTCATCCCTGCGTACAAACACATTACATCCACCGCCACTAATGTATTTACTTTTCAATTTCCCTCGGTTAGATTATATTTTCTGACGACAGGGGGCAAATGTCACATAAATAGAATTGAGTTTCGGACTACGACGGATCCGACACATAGATACAAACGTTATCTACCGCTCAGCCTCCCGCATCAATTTCTTATTACTTATTTATTTCCTCTCTATCCGAGTGTGCTCCTCCTCGTTTTTTTTTTATTTACCGATTGCATTCTGGAACATTTTAAATCGTGCGGTCTCCCAATGTTGCGAGGGGATCGCTGAAATGGCGAGTTTCAGTTACGGACGCTTGATAAACATGAAATATCGTTTGATTTTCTGCAATAATGTATTTACTCGCGGAGATGCCCTAGGGGAACGGATACAAGTCGTAAAAATAACAAAGTTTTTACAGTATCGCATTGAAGAGAGCGATAAATTGAGACGTACTCGTAGGTCTGCTCGACTTTTCATAGTTTTTACGCGGACGAACGCTCTCAATTGAGCTAGCGGGATATATGCAGATTCATGCAACAAATCGACATATGTCGATATCAGATCTTGAAAGGCCGGTCAGGACGGCGAATATGCAAAGATTGCAAGGTTTTTATGCAGTATGAAATAATTAACGAATTAATGTATTTCTGCTAATAACTGTAATAATTAACAGGAATTTTTCTTGGAAAAATATCTCTTAATTATTATATTATATATAGTATTTCAAATCAAAATGAACTACTATTCATTTCTTTCTTAGGGTAAAAATTATGAAAATAAAGTGATAAATATAATAAGGAAGTTATTCCTGAAAAATGCATCATAATAGTGTTTTAAGTTAAAAAAAAAACAAGCCATTTGCTTAGGTAAACAAATAACGAAAATAATAATTGTGTTTTCCATTCTTTGTAAGAAATATGTCCGCTTATGCTTAGCTTATCCACTATATTTTACTCTTTGCTTAAATAACTCATGTGCTCTGTGTTGTGTTATGTTTTCGTCGATGTAAAATGATGACAAAAACACCTGATAGTTTTGCGTTAATAAGGTGGGGGAATGTAAACAAGTGGCCCATGTACGTGCAGTTTAAATACTAAATCTAAGCAATTCTGAAGGAAATACGTTAGTATTTATATTTAGGTAGATAAGGATTCCCTGTCTGCATGAAATTTTTTGTGCCGGTATTATTTTAATTATTAATAATCGAGCTAATAGGTTACCGCAAGCTGAGCTAAACTAATTCATAACTTTGTAAAATTAATAAAGGTGGGGGAGGGGGTTATAGTGGAGAGAAAGTTCGCCGGAGATTGGCGGAGAAAGTTATAGGCTTACCATGCTTTATTTTTTATTTATCAACGGTGTCATCCCCTTGAGTGCATTAAATAATTTTCTTTCTCTTCATGGTTGATCCCACAAGTTCCTAGAAAAAGAGGGGTCCACTCCAACAGAGCCCCGCATGCAAGGAAAGGCTGGATGATACAATGATACATTATGAATCCGATTAGCCTAATATGTCACCTTAACATTTAGGTTATTGCTGAGGTTGTCTTCCCTCGGTCTGTACTGTTAAACCAAGACTACGTCGCTTCGTTATAGAAGCCTGGTCAGGCGAAGGAAGGGGAAAGTAGTTCTTAGGATGGTCTTTAGCGACCCTGCTTGAGTTTTAAGAAGAAAAGGTCAACTTATAACTGTCAGTAGCCACGATGACCCATCCACCATCTAGGATTATTTCATACCTTCACGAGTTTCATTTTCTAGTTGGTCTTGAACTGAGTGCATCGATCTGAAGACAAGATGTCCAAGTATTGTTCTGTTAACTCTTGGTTCGCCGAAGCATGCTGCACAAATCAAGTAATACCAATCTCTGAATCTCTGAAAGCATAATATCTTTTCCAAGCTTAAAGTTTTTATTGACTTATGTTACTTATTAACCTCATTGGTATTTCTCCTCTTGTTTCTATAATAATAGATACTGCGGAAACTTTATCCATGGCCCACATGGTCTTGATTCTTCTGCAATGGTAAATATTTATTTATTTTCTCCGATGTTTTATCGGTGTTGGATACTGGGGGGTACTGCCATGTCAATAATATATGTCACTTTTTTGTTCTTAAGGGTTAAAATTATATTTAGGATGTTATTCGGGATCGGTCGGTCAATGATGATTTTTCTATTTCTATGTAGTCGAGCGCTTCAGATTCCCACATAGTTGGAGAGCATCATATATGTTCATATAATAAGGTGTATTGTCTTCTTAATAAAGGTTTGATTTTTGGTGGATGATTGCCGCACCCCTGTTATGCCTGTCGAGGATTGTTTTTGTGCTATCACAAGAGCATCCCGCATGAGGTGATCCAGTGTCTCTTCTTTACTCATCACACATACAGATTTGATGTTTTGTATGTTAATCCCAAGAATTTTTTTTTGTAGGCCCTCGTCGCTATTAATTAATCTTGTATAACAGCTATATATCCCTCAATTTAAACAAACAAATTGCCTGTTTGTAGCCATGCTTTGTGAAGCATTGTGTCGATGTCTGGCCTTTCAATTGTCTGTAGTAATCATTTGCCATGTAATGACTTATTTTTCCATTTTGCTCGTAGCTCTTTGGGATTGTGAATTTTTGTACAGAGGTCGTATATACCCGCCGACCTCAACGGTGTAATTCCCTTATCGCACTGTGCGATAGCTTGATGTAATTTACTAGTGTTTATTTTTTTTCATAAAGTAATCTCTTAATTTTTGTATTTGTATGAAGTATTTAAAATAAGCACTAAAAATACCTCTTCCACTTTGACGTATTCGTAGCTGAAATTTTCAATGGCGCTATGCGGGTGATGCGCTCTTTTACGACTGGCATTACTCTTGTTTTTATATCTATGTTATCGAGGTACGTACGCTTCTATCCAGTTCAAAACCACAAAGCTATACGTCAATACTGATGTTGCAAATGTGATAATGGCCTTGATCATATTTCTTGCTGATAATTTGGTGCGTAAAATGCATCTTAGGCGTTGGAAGGCCTTTATTTCCTGCACTTATATAATTCCTCTGCTGTAGTATCCCAGTATCTATGATTTTCCTGTTCCATTCAGTTACGAACTTATCCTGCTACTACCTCACATCCATGACGTTCTTCGTTAATTCACATTGTCTAAGCTGGAATCATCTGTATTTATCCTACTGGAACATGCCACACAATTCAAGAGATCATCAAGATCATTCTTTTGTTGAGCATAGAGTTTCAAGACATCCATATACCACAGATGACTAAATTCAGTACATGGATTTCCTATCTTATATCCCTTCCATTGTTTCTTCAGTCATGAAGTGAGTGGTCGCAAAGCTGTGCAAACCCAAAGGGGACCAATGGTATCTCCCTGAAAGATGCCTCTTCGAGTATTAATTTTGCTTGCCTATATGTTTTTATTGATGGACCTATCAGCGTCAGATTAGTACACCACTTTGTCATCGCATGTCGAAGGAAAGTTGAGATATGTTCATCAACCTTATATATTTCCAGTACCTTAGATAACGTACGCTATATAGAGGTGTTCTTTCTTGCTCTTGGCCGTATTCATTATTACGTTGCCTGTGATCAATTGCTCCTTACATGATCCTTTTAGACACTCCTTCTGTGCTTCATGCAGCAATCGATTGTTTTCCATGTGACAATACATTTTCCCAGATAATACCACCTAATAGTATTATTATTGTTGTATTAGAAAACGAAATAACATTATTATTTGAAATCAAAGCTCATTTTCTTTAATGTTCAATTACAGGAGTAATTGCCGCTTCTGTAACAAAGTCAAACCTTGTAAAGCAGAGAAAAAGTGATTTGCCTCATCAGGTATTAAGCAAACAGCAAATGGCTTTAATGTTGTGAATCCTCGCAAACATTTTCGAGAGCCCCAATATGACGAAGAGAATTCGCCGTACGATATTTACACAAAAGTAACGACTATTCCTGATTCAATTTAATATACGCCCTAATTGTGTTACACGTTTGCAGTACGTTTTTGTAAATCCGATATACGGCGGGAATTATATCTCTCTCTCCACACGTTCGCCTCTTCTCTGTAAAAATGTGCGCTCGCTTGAAAGTTTTCTAATTGCATTATATTCCGGGACAGACAGAGCGCCACCTTTATGCAATTATAACGCCACTTTACTACAGAGTACATAATGGATACGTCTGCAGATATAATACGGCAAAGTACTAATGCGACTTAGCAATATCGCCGTGAAAAACAATCGACGAACTTGTAAGGCTTTTATTTCATTTTATATCCTTATATACTTACTTATTAGATGTATAATAGTAGTGGCGATGCTCTTAAAATGATGACAATTACTTTATTCCATTACTTTTATTTCGTGCGCGCTTTTGGTAAGAAATACTAGCCATATAACAAAAAATCTTTTTATTCGATTTCTCCATAACATAAAAGATAATATTACTTAACACAATTCACAATATATTTTTTATACAATAACTAAAAAAAAAAAAACAAATAAATTATAATGTAATTTAAAATTTCCAATATCTAGGCTCCTTAATGCAGTTGAGAACCTTTGAATAGCAATCTTCTTACCATAACATTTTAAAGGTGCTTTACTACCAATGAAATCAAACTTTATGTGGATTTGAAGAAAGTATTGTTGGGTATGCAGCCAATGCATGAAATGAAATTCTCCATTATACGTTCAACTTTCGCAATTAATTTATTGCTTCCTGAGACAAAAGAAAAATGATATAATTAAACATGCCGAAATATGTACGCATAAATTGTGCACATGTTCAACAAAACTGGACATTACAATGTGAAATAATCCTAACAGAGAACCACATATTCAGGAAGTAAGATTAAGACTTTACTTTAGTCCTAATCTCACCTTCTGAAAATGTGGTTCTTTGTTAGGAGGCATAAAGTTTACTCTATTAGAATCGACAAACATTGCAAGTCATTTTGATTCAGCTTATCGACAAGATATTTTTAAGCACAACGAACAGATGAACAAAAACACATATATTTTAAAGAAAGTACTTAATTGCATGAGGAATCTGATTTTTCGTGAACGCAATTCTGCAGAACTGGATATAATTTAGAAAGAACATTTAAGCAGTGCATCAGTTTTTAAAAGCAAATTGCTTTTAAAAAACATTGCATTTTGTTTACAAAAAAAAAATTATTTGCCTTTTTGCATTTACAATAAAATAATAAGCAAATAAAATATAACTCTAGAAAGACTAAGTTTTGAAAGCATCTATAGCAAATTGAGATATCTAGATTTGCTGTTTAAATTTCCACCAATAAAAAAAACGTCCGATTATTTGATTTATGATACCACCCACATGTAAAATTTTACGTGACTAATTTACCGATTGGTAGATATATACAGCTTAACAAAAATCTCGTGATAGTGATTGTCATTGATGAGTCATTCTGAGAACACTGTACTGCTGTAGCTGCCAGTGCGCAACTTTCACGAGCGATTTGTCGAGCTTTGTAGCTTCACCCCTGTTAATAGCACAAGGATTTGCGTATGAATGAAATCCGATGAAGGCTAAGGGAAATAAAAATATTTTTACATTTAATATTTTGGCGGAAATGACAAGGAGTACGTGAATACAAACAATTTTTTAAATCAAGAATGAAGTTGAAGCTATGTTAAAAAAAATAGAGTTATTGAGCCACCGTTTACCAAGTCAAAAATTACGAATTTCTAAATCTCAAATGTTTTCTTGCAAGGAAAATATGTAAACTTATTAAAAACTTTCGTACAGCGTATTATTCTCCTATACTAGATGCACACAAAAATTGGATAATAAATCCTATCCTAATAATAAATATTTACGAAGTTGAAGGTTTAATTTCGTTAGAAGAAAATAGTTTGATAGAGATATCGGTAGATAGTGCAATGAAACTGTAGTTGAAAATGAAGCACAACACTGGTTGATTCAAGTCTCCCATAGCAAGAAGTTGCTATGTGTTCCTTGAACCTAGTTCCGATCGTATGTACGCTATGTTTGTCTAGTGTTCACCGCATTACCCCCATTACAACCAATTTTATAAATGTCAGATCTTTCATTACTTAGTAGTAATGAAACTGCAGTTTAAACAAATGACCGTTCCAAACTTCTGGTTAAGTGTACGAAATGATTAGTCTCTAAAGGTTCTGATGCCGGTCCTCACTATATATTTTTATTAAAAAAAAATTATGTCTTGTGTAGGTACATTAAAAAGAAATATCGAAATCGCTGAAGAATGTGGAATCAGAACTGAGAATTCAATTACCGAATATCGAACCAGACATAAGTGAGCTTGTCAACAACATACAACATCGCCTTCTCGTTAATAAGTGTAAAATGTTTTCAATTGTTGAATGTAAAGTTTCAATAAATATTATATTTATTTAACGTGTAGATATATTGTAATGTAATGTAATATTAGATTGATATTTATTATGTATGTACTTATTATAGATTTTAGTATTTGCATAAACTCAAAATATATAATTTATACTATTTTATAATCGAAATTACTGTTTAAATTAATTACAAACAGATAACATTTTATAGATGTTGATTTCAAAATTTCAAAGTCATTTTAAAAATTGTCAAAATATAAATATGATGTTTGGGAGGTTGTGGGCAATTTATGATATATGGGTCATGGTCCACATGGTGATATAAAAAAAGGATTATTATTGATTAGTTACAAAAAAATGAGAGATTGACATAGAAAAGATTAAAAGTAAAGTTCTGGAAATTAAGAAGATATAAAGTAAAGAGTAGTAAAGGCAAGTTGGTGGAAGTATTATTGGTAGAAATATTGTATGAAGAGATATAATTCAAAGATAGGATTTATGCTAAGGTGAAAATATTGTGGATGAGCTATTAAAGAAGGGTGAAAATATTGTGGATGAGTTATTGAAGAGGAGGCATAGAAGGGGTATTTCGAGAGATACAGGAGGTGGATTTGGAGTTGAGTTTAAAATTGAAGAGGAACTGAAAGAAGTTTTGGATTAAAGGTTGGACTTTAATGTTTTATTTTTAATTTAATGGCAAAATTTATTTAGTTACACACACACACACACACTTTATTGATATATTTTAAGCTAGTAGGGATTAATATAGGTTTTTTTGTACGTAATTGTAAATAAAATAATATAAAATATATATAAATTTAAATATTTAATATCAATTATTTTTTTTATTATTATTATTATTATTGATCAGTGTGAAATCAAATGTATGTTTAGACAACCGAATTCATTAAAAATTTAATAAACCCTAAGAGAGAGAGTGACATTACAATATATAAAAACGTGGTCCTTGATTCACACAAGGTTAAGAACCACTGTTATAGACTATACACGGTATTCCACGTAACTGGTTCATTAAAAGTTTATGATGTTCTATTATTTACTTATTTTTGAGAGTTTGGCACCAGTATCTGTTCGATTGGAACTATAAATACAAAATACCTTAACCAAAATATCACTTCCGGTTGACCGGAAATGGATGTCAACTTTGTTATTTTAAATAGAATGATATAATTTTTTATTAATTTTTGGATTCTACAACTATAAATACGTCAGTTTTCATTAGCTATTCCTATAGCTATATTTTGCCGTTTTTGAGTTATTTAAGTTTTTCTTTTTTTTAGTCATAATCATTGCATCATTGAGAAATTAATATCTCGGTTAATACTGCAAGTAGAGACTCCAAATTTGCTATGTTATGAATGTAGATATAACTCTTTAAAACGCTAAGCACACTTTACATTCTAACATACAGGGTGTTCAAAACTGAGGAACAAAATGACATATTTTCAAATGCAGAAAACTCATTTTTTTTTAATAGAACACCCTGTATTTTAATTCGGAATTAGGAAGTAAATATCATCCCCTATCACTTTATATGAGCATTCCCTATACCTATCTTTAATAGATTTTGAGATATGAGCGACTTTTTGTTAAACAGACTAAGTATTCTTTTTTTCTAAATAGAACACCCTGTATTTTTATTCGGAATTAAGAAGTAAATATCATCCCCTATCACTTTATATAAGCATTCCCTATACCTATCTTTAATAGATTTTGAGATATGAACGACTTTTTGTTAAACAAACTAAATAGCTCTGTCTTTGCGTGTTTGTAGCTGGCTCTGAATGGGATTAATGTCAAATTCATTGACTAACCCAAAGTGTTTATGTATATCATTGTAATTACACTTTCGTACAACGCAATATTAATAGAAATGACTATTCGAACAGACATTCGTGTATGATTATTCAAAAATAATACATGAATTTGACGTGAATCCATTTCAGAGCCAGCTACAAATATTTAAAGATAGGGCTACTTGGTCTGTTTAACAAAAAGTCGTTCATATCTTAAAATCTATTAAAGATAGGTATAGGGAATGCTCATATATATATAAGTGATAGGGGATGATATTTACTTCCTAATTTCAAATTAAAATACAGGGTATTCTATTTAAAAAAATTGAGTTTTCTGCATTTGAAAATATGTCACTTTGTTCCTCAGTTTTGAACACCCTGTATGTTAGAATGTAAAGTGTGCTTACCGTTTCAAAGAGTTATATTTGCATTCATAACATAGCAAATTTGGAGTTTCTACTTGCAGTATTAACCGAGATCTTAATTTCACAATGTTGCAATGATTATGACTAAAAAAAAAGAAAAACTTAAATAACTCAAAATATGACACTGATATTTTGGTTAAGGTATTTTACATTTATAGTTCCAATCGAACAGATACTGGTGCCAAAATCTCAAATATAAGTAAATAATAAAACATCATAAACTTTTAATGAACCAGTTACGTGGAATAGCCTGTATATCTGTAACTGTCAGTAATTAATTGAGCGATCTAATCGAATAATTTTACTGATATAACTACATACCTACAGCTGCCGATAAAGAAATGAGCGTTTATTTAACTTAATATGGTGTAATGTCTTGTAAACCTTAATCTTTTTTTTTAATATCGTATCTTTTCCTTAAGAAAGAAAAATGCAATTTTTCCTTGGTATAAATCATAAATTGCTTTATACATTCCTGCGTAGTGTCTGCTAAAGAGGAAATACTATAAAAAGCTCTCTGAATACAACAAACTTATCCATCAACATACTCCAACCCACAACGCACCGTCAATAAATTTACATACAACTCATAATTGCAGTCAAGCAGTTAGTAGAGAAGCAGCGAGGGTGTGCAAGCATAGCGAAGTGTCAATAAAAATACTACGAACTTAGTTCGAAATGCGAACGTAAGGAGCACGAATATAGTAACAGCGGCTCGTTTCCTACAATGGTATATACATAGTAGGTATCTACACACATATAGATGCATGCGGGACTACGGCGGTCGGTCTCTCCTGGTCCAGACGGTCGGTGGGGTGAATCTTTCAATATCGATCAGCCAGCAGCCCAATCAAACCCTGTGCGTGACAACTCTCACTCTCCATGTCGCCCGCCGCCGACCGCCCCCTCGGCGTTCGCCGCTTCTTCTCCTTATTCAGCGTCCCCTTATACTCAATTCACCCCGATAACTCGCACACATAGGCACGTACTACATATACATACGTTAGGTATGTATATACGAGTGCATGCAACACTGTACTGTACCGTACAGGCGACCAGAACAGTAACAGAATTCGAAGGACCTCTTATCTCTGCTAGTTCTATATAATTGCTTATAGGTTTACTTTGTTATTTATTTATTAACTTAATTGTCACACGGCGATGCTTACCTCCACGTTTGTGGAGGTCTGGATGGCAATAGTTTCGGCCTGAAAAATGGCTGGGGAGGCCTCTAAGCTAAAAGATTTACCGTCCCGCTATTAATAAGTTATTTGAATGCTTTTTGTTTTAATATATATGGCTTCGTATGTGTCTAACTCTTAAGGCGATTGTACATTCTTCACTAATTCAAGGTTTTATATCAATTTTATGTCCCGTATCATGTATATGTTGCGCAACGCTGGATCATTCAAATCTCCCATAGCGATAACTTGCTATGTGTTCCTTGAACCTAGTTTCGAGCACACGCTTTGTTTGTCCAGTGTAAACCTCATTGCCATTATAACCGATTTTGTAAATACCCAATCATTTATTGAGAGCAGATTTATTTTTCGCGTTATCTAAAAGGTTACTCAGTGTGTTTCGCTGCGTGAAGTAAATTTTACTTTAGTGTACTACGTTTCTGTAGCTACAATTCTACACGCTACATCTGAAAATAACTGGACATTTAGATGAAAGCAATTTTCAAAAATGGTGTGATTTCCAAAGACAAAATATTGAAAGAATCAATCAAAAATTGCAATTAAAAATAATCAATCTGAACAAGAAATTCCGCGAGATTTGTCCCATGAAGAATAATAAGACTATATGTCTTTGGAGTACATGCCACTACTTTGTAATCAGTGTACAGAGACGTTTACTAATTCTGAAATGGCTTTCTTAAATAAGGGACTTAAACACTTAATACTTACTAATATATAAAAAAAAATTGATGCCACCATTACGTTAGAAATGCGTGCAAAATCAAAATTACAAAAAAAAAATTGAAGGATGTGGAGACGAAAAGTAATAATAGGAGTGTAAACCCAGTTTCTGCGTGAGCATTAGTGAGCATTATTAAAGATTTACGATTAATGTAAAGGTGATTTAGATAATTATGCAGGGCCCACCAAATTATTAATTGAACTTTTACTGAGGTACCTGCATATTGTTATGTATGTTGAAAACTAGAGTAAAATTATGCCAAGTGTTATATGCCTATATGTGATAGCTTTCGAGTTATGACTGTTTCCTGACAGTGAACTGACAGAAGAAAATGTATAATAAAAAACACAAAACCATGTTTGCTTGCTTCTCTCTTTTGTGTATTTTTCCTAGACATTCACAGTCATATTTTTACAGCGCAATCTGTTACAAACCGAAAAAAAAATTTTAAACAAAAACTATATACTTGATGGCGTAGAATCCGATTCTGCAATAAAAAATGGGGGTTCCCATTTAAGATTTAAAAGTTGTGCTCCCTCCCACTCTGAGGGGGTAAGGTAGGGGATCGAATTCGGCACCATTCAGTGAGCCCCCTACATTATAACAAATCTTATTAAGATCTTTTCTGATTCGATGCAGTGTTTTAGAGATATTCCGTTCTCCGTCTCAAGATAAAAAACTGACCCAGTATATACAAAGTAGTGACGACTTCAGTTTTCATTCGTCAGAAATAAAGTGTATACTATGATTACTAGTATTCGCGATGTTCGTACAGAAAAGAAAACAAAATCTATATTGGCAATAATACCTATCAATTTACTGTTAATGTAAATCGTCATTTATTTAAAACAATTTTTCTTATTCTTGGAACACAACAAATATTTCTTTGCCACTATTTAAAGGAGTAATTTATTTGGATTAATGCATATTTATTAACAACAAAGAAATCCTTTTCTCAATGCACAGTTAGGATGCAAGCTGTTTTAAACATACTTTGATACAATGTATTACGTATTGGGAATATTTTCACAATATTTGACGTAGCATAATGCTGAAAACAGGTTTGTTTAATTTATTCATGCTATATTATAGAATAAAAAAATAATAAAAACAGATTTTCTATCTAACTTGTTACTTATTTAAAAAAAAATATTTATTATATATTACCTACCTAATTATCCATTGTTGCTTCATATTGCCTTCTGTTAAACGGTCGTGCCAGACAGGATTTGTCTAAAACAATTATGCAACATAAACATACATCTAGCTTCACAAATTCGTTTTGTATTTTCATTCTGCTTTAAATAATTTATATTCATGCTCATCGTAACATCCATATTTCAAAAAAAAAATCTCCAAATCCAAATGTTATTAGCCACTCTATTTAAAAACTACCTCATACTGTATGCCAAATTAAAATCCCACCAAATTAAAAGAAAATGTAAATTTAATGAACAAAATCTTCTAACATTTGTTTGTAGAAATTTTATAGTAGCAAGTATACTATTTTTATGATTATTTGCAAATTATAACTGGAGTTGAAAATTATATTGTCCGAAAACAATTTTTATCAAATCATAGGTAGATTATTGAAGATATTGAAATCAAAGGTACACATGCTTACATAGCTTCATCTGCAACATAAAATATACATGTATGTATGTAAGTGCTCACAAAACATCACTGTTATGCCCCTTAGTAATAATTCTATATGGCATTATAAAAGAACCCGTGATTACAAGATACTAAAGCACTTGCTAACACAAAACTTTATGGTGTACTTAGAAGTTTCCATGTACTTTTTATATTACACACACGTTGTTTTATTGGATAGACGAGTTCTATGTTACAAACATAAAAGCCTTTATGGCAATTTTAATATTTCAATATCGATGAAACCCAAAAGAAATAAAAACGAAGGTTGCAAATTTTAAAAATGTAATCTATATTTCAAATGGCATCCCTTTAAATACAATATTATAACAAAAAACTGTACGAGTATTGAAACATAACCGTGAATGAATAAAAGCAGCAGATATTTATGTGTGCTGCTGCACAAAATCGCGTTGTTGTCCCTGTTAATATCCCTGCTCTCATTTGCTTATTATCTTGGGGGTTAGACCTACTGGTTCGTGCAGCAAATGTCCCGGTTTTATGTTTGCGAAATGTATGCATGTAAGGACCCCAATTACACTCCCAATACTGTCTAGACATTGTAATAATATTGGTCAATATCAAAGCAAATATTCGTCTCAAGGCCTTCAGATACATATTACATATCTGAACTTGTTTAGTTTTTATGCAATATCTATTTAAAGTAAAAGCATGGATAAATTGATGAACCATTCAATATGTACCATTTTTTATAGGGATTCTGGACTAATATAACCTACTACCTAAGCGTTCTATAAGATTTAGACTTATTAGTTTAGAAATAAAGACTGCAATAGTTTGTTCCATCTCACGATAATGTTATTATATTATTTACATTTTGACGTTTTATGTATATGTTCTACGAACCCTTTTGTTTTGATATAAATTACATCTAAAATTTGTGAAAACAGTTGCTAAATTCAGTAAAATGCTTTTTTAAATTTATTTGATAATAACTCTTAATGTGGCTAAAATACAATGACTGTTTAATTCTGTTAAACAGTAATTTATAAATGTATGTATACGTTTCCCAATGTTCTATGTATATACTAAAATGCATTGTATGAAGGGAAAACAAAATTATGGCGCCTGGCTGATAGTCGAGTGGCTTGCACGCTTGGCTATCAATGCGGAGTCCGGGGTTCAAATCTCGCTCTGGTCAATTACGATAATCAGTTTTCTTTTCCGGGGTCGTAATGTGGATTAAGAGGGAGATTTGGCTCTGCGGGGACCTGACAAGCTAAAAAAATATAGCTTAGGCGTTACCACCCCTTAAAAAAAAATTCGTTTCGTGATGTTTTGAAATGGTTTATCTGAAATATATTATCTTGAATTTAATTGAAATACATATGATACTGGCGTGGTTAATAATATTTGAATAATAAACAACCAATGAGTACCGCATAGAAGATAATAGAGAGAAAGAATAGTTATTTTGAAAATAAAATAACGTACTGCTGTGGTATGGCACCCCGGGTTTCGGAAATTTAAATGTGTATTTTTATTTATTCCAAATCAGCCTTGTCAAAACAATGATAGAGTTTCCACAAGTCTAATAATTGTTAGTATCATTTTATTTGGTCAGTTGTGTATAGTTAATTTCATTTATTTGTACATTTTGCGTGTACCAGTATTGTATAGTTTATTTGCTAGTTTTTTCTTTGCGATGCGTTGCGGTCATCGCACGCAGATTGTAAATTTCATATATATGAGAATGTTACCTCAGAGGCCCCAGGAGTTACTAGACAGACGAGCACGCGTATAGTCGTGTTTTGTTCTCTCGGTTACCGTGTATGGTAATTCCTTTTAATTTTAAAATGTAGTTCGTTGTTGTATTTAAAATCGTCCATCTAGTAATTCATTTGTTAAATTGTATTGGATGGGTGTGCACATACATGTAAGGCTTTTTAATAATTTTCGTTTTAGAAGTAATCGCGTTTAGAGTTTAAATTTTCCGTTTTTTTTTTGTAGTTTATCAAATTAATTTTATTTTATCACCTCGGGGTAGGTGAAGTGTAGCTGTGAGCTTGTTTTAAATTTCATTTTTGATTTTGCTTGTTTCTCCACGTTATTTGAATTAAATTTTAGTTTGCTTTGAATTTTTGAAACCACGTGGATTTTTTTTTGTGATTTGAAATTCCTTCTAGAACGAATTCACCATTTTGTTTGCTAAAGGATTTGCATTGTCCTTTTTAAATTGTAGAATCTTATGCAGGTTTGTTTTTTGCCAGAATCTTATATTCACGGTTTTCATTTATCCTGTAAATTGTATCAAATGTTTTTTTTTCTTTTTACAATAAAAATCTAATGATTGTATATATCACCTTAAATAGTTCTTTTATTTTTGAATCTGCCATTTCAATTTTTGGGGATTTTGAAGAAAGAAAATTTTGCAAAAGCCCACTTTTAATTTTTTAAAAAATTTACTCTGAGATTTAAGAATCTCTGGCGCCCTTTTAAATTCATTTTTGCTGAGCTAGTTAAATTAATTTTGTCATTTTTAATTTCTCTTTACTTATATGCTTGGACCATCAGTTCACAGCAGTACGTATAACACTTGCTCATTTTAACTTAAAATGTTTGTTTACTCTAACAACTCCTATGTTTTGTTTTAATAAATTCATTAATTGGATTTAACGCAAAATAACTATTATTTTACATATCAGGACACTTATTGTCCTAACAATATTGAAGGTTTAAAATAAAATTAATTTTATTGTTAAAACAGTGCTATAAATATTTTAAATTTAAATAATATTTAACATTTATTTAACTACATCTATTTAACCAAGAAATTTTTGTTAGTTTAACACTTCTTCTTCTTTCAGTGTCGCACAATCAATAATGTAACCCCAAATTTGAATGCACATTATTTAAAAAAAAAAAAATGTTTACCGCAAAATACTACACAAGGCCAAGACAGATATTTTATTTATTTTAAATAAAAATCTACTTTAATTCTATGTGAGTGAATAATTAGGAAGCTAAATAACTGAAAAAGTGGTTCATTTTCTCACAATATTCTTTAACATAGGCTACCGGTTTCGTCCGATTATACGGACATCCTCAGGCAAGCTAAAGAATATAATATCAAAAATTAAAATTAAATGGATTTAAAAAAAAAATAATGTAATCTTCACAGAATTTATCAATAAATAAAATGTGATAACTCATTACAATTCGATTGCATATTTTTAATTTTTTAACTATTCCTATCTAATCTTGAATTTTTAAGAACTTTTTTACTGTAACATTACCACATTTTATGTATTGATAAATGTTATAAAACATTACTTTTTTATTTTTTAAAATATTCATTCTGTTTTAGAATTTTAATATTATATTCTCATTAATGGTTGTTCTACAGCTTGCCTGAGGATGTCCGTATAATCGGACGAAACCGCTAGCATTTGAGAAAGTGGATCTAATTCTTCAATTATTTATCTTCCCAAAATTTTAATATTTCTCTTCCATAAACTGTGACATTTGTTTCCCCTACATTAATTGTTATTAATATGGTAAATTATTATCCACTTGGTGTTTTGAAGGAAATCTAGAAAGATAAAGTATTAAAGAGAGATAACCCCTAACCTATTAACAAATACGATACCGTGTGTAGTAAAATATACCTACTAAACACTTAATTCATCAAGTATTTAATATTACTTTATTTAAATGCTGCAAAATGTTTATCAGCAGCAAGTCTACACGTTTCACTTAAATATCCTACACAATAAGCAAAAAGTTTTCTTTTATTTCTGATATTTTTCCTTTATCTCAAAAGATTTCTTACCCTAAAAAAAAAATGTATTTATTTACAAGGGCATAAGCCACCTACATTGCTTAAATTTTATTGGCAAGATTGGGATTATCGACAGAAAAGGGGTTGAACTAAACGAATAAATTCTGAAAATATTAATATGCATGATGTAAAAATATTCCATACGAATAAAATATCAATTTATCAATCACAAAAGATTTATTTTTGTAATAAAACGAAAATCTACAAAACTTACTCCGAGGTTACGAAGCTGTAAACCAATTCACGAATCATTACAATTAGAATAAATAGTAGCAAAGTTCGTCAAGCGACTGCTAGCGAACGGTAATAGGACTCGTTAGTCAATTGTCTTGCTGACAACGGCGGCACGGCACGGCCTGAATACGAAACAGCACAAATAAAGAAGAATTGATTAGCCTCCCCCTATATAATCAAATTACTAGTTTGACTAAATGTTGGAGAAAATCAGCTGAAACGACAAAAGAAAAACGAAAGACCGAGCGAACTAAGGCAGACCATCCACCAAGAAATAATGAGATAGGGAACGGAAGGGACGAAGACAGAGAAACTAGGAGAACGCATCCATTCGAAATTCTCTTCTCTCATCGGAAATCGCGGCTGCCGTGAATACGCCGCTATACTGCGCAAACTTTTGAATTCATAAAAACCGAGAAGCCGGAATGGGTATGAAACAAAAAGGATGAAGCGTTCTCTTCAACGGTTTGGGCAATCCGATACGTAGGCATCTGTGTGTGTGTGTGTAGAAAAGTGTATTCGGACGGTATTTCACGATATACAGCCGAGGAATTCTAAGTATTTTCATTAGAAACTCTGATTCTTTGAGTCCACTGGCCCGTACTTCTATTGTTTCAGGCTCCGTGTATTTCAATGGTTATAGTTCTCGCCAAGGATTCGGTGCTCTCGATAATTAAATTGCATTATATTGAATTTAAAGTGCACTTCCGCGTGGAATTGGCTTTTTCTCGGGTATTTTCGACGTTGAATAGGGCGACTTAGCGACAATTTATATGTACATTTTATGAGGATTAAAAACAAAATGAAACGCATTAAAGATACTATTCAACAGAAACGTAAAATGTTTCTCGTACATTTATTTTTTAAAGGACTTTGAACTACTCCTACATTCGCTAACAAATGGAAAGTGGCACAAATTGTTCCTATTTTGAAAGCGGGTAATCATGAAGATGTGTCGAACTACAGGTTCATAGCAATCTTGTTCAACAATGCCTGTATACCAAACTTTTTCCATCCATTAGTCCATACATTTCCTCTCTCCAACACGGATTCACAACAAAACACTCCAGTATTAGTAATTTAACCTGTTTGAATCAATTTATTGCCCATATTGTTGACTGTAGAGGTCAGGTGGATGCCATTTATATGGACTTTACTAAACCTTCCGACCGATTGGATTATGGGCATCTTCTTGGAAGGCTTAAAGTGTTTAGATTAAGTAACAATCTAATTGACTTTTTTAAATATCGACAATAGAACCTAATATGTCTTCTTCAATGATTACTGCTCCAGAGATCATGTAGCAACTTCAGGAGTACTCCAAGAGTCTAACCTAGGCCCTTTGCTTTTTAACATTTTTACTAGGTCACAAGAAATAAACAGTATTACGAAATTTACCGTACACTTAAGAAACAATACCTACATAAAACCACAGAAGTGGCCAAAAGTTAAACGCCAACTACATAGAGAAGTCTGGTGATAAAGTACGATCAATATGGACGATAATTAACAAACGAAACAAAGACTGCAAATCTGCACAAACGAGAAAATTCCACTTTAAGTGTAGACGAGTTATATAAGTACTTCTGCAGCATCGGAAAAAAAAATAGAAAGCATACAATCGAGACATTCACATGAAGAATTCTTGGCGAACACAAAACTGAACAGCACAACTTCTTTCTTTCTAGCACTAATAACACCAAAAAAGTAGAGAATATATTAATGCATTTAAAGGGTAAGGATACAAAAGATATATACGAGATATCCACCAACTTATTAAAAGTGCTGGGAAAAGAACTAAGCAGCCCACTTACATTTATTTTTAACAAGTGTTTAGAACAAGGAGTATTCCCCAGTTTATTAAAAATTGGAAAAATTTCTCCAATACACAAAAAAGGAAATCATGATGAGTGTGATAATTACCGTCCTATTTGTGTATTACCGGCAATATCTAAAATATTGGAGTCGGCTATTGCATCCCGATTAATAGATTATTTTGAGGGAAACAACTACTTGACGTCAAAACTACATGGGTACAGGAAAGGACACTCGACAACCACAGGAATAGCACAGATGGTAGAGCAAATCTATGATGCTTTTGACTCTGGCACATATGCTGAAATGACCTTACTTGATCTGACGAAGGCTTTCGATTCGGTAAATCATGATATCTTGATACACAAGCTTGATTATTATGGGATAAGAGGTGTGCCTCTCAAGTTGTTAGTATCCTATCTAATTAACAGAACACAATTTACGTCCTGGAACAACATGCTTTCAGACCTCGAGGGCATCGAATGTGGAGTTCCGCAAGGATCGATACTGGGGCCGCTATTATTCGTAATATATATATAAATGATCTACCATATAGTATCAAAGACGCATATTTAATGGTTTATTTATACACATATTTTTACTTTATTTGACAAATGTAATTACTTTACACATATACACTTGTACTGACAATTTCTGTAATGGTAATATTGAAAATATTAAATAATAAAAAACATCAACAATATTTATATATACCTGGTACTCTGTAAACAACTTGTCTTTAAATATTAACAAACGCAAAGTCATTTCCTTCTCTAGACGTTTAACACCTCTCCATTTCACCTACAGTTCGAATAATGTGGAGCTACTTTGTTGTCAAGTTATAGAGGATTTGAGTGTAAGTTTTGATTCTCGACTGACTTTTACTGAACACTGCGCCTCTATAATTGAATCTGTCTCTTCTTCGTTAGGCTTCATTATCGGCAACTGTAAATTCTTTTCAATGTCTTGAAAACCCTTTTCTTCAGTATGCTCGCTTCTCGAATGCGTTTCTATTGTTTGGTCTTCTTACTACGCTAACCACAAACGTCAGGTGGAGAGAATTCAGCGCAGATTTGTGAAGTTTTTATGGTTCAGAATGGATCACGTATTATACCCTCCAATGAATGCGGATCACCTGTATTGTTATCACGGTTCAACATACCATCGTTTCATTATCGAAGAATCTCAGCAAGCATCTACTTTCTGTTTGGAGTTGCCAGAGGATTGGTTGATTGTCCCTTACTCAATTTTTATGTGCCGCAACTCAACACTCGTCCAGCCCTTACTTTTTACTTAACTGTCACTATTTAATCACTACCAGAATCAGATATATAATCTTTGAGAAGGCTGTCACGGGGACCTGAAGGGGATCCTAAGTTCGTTTTGTGAGCTCCAGGATAACTTCCGATCTATACGAGATTTTTAGATCTTCGAACATAGGTAACAAAATCTAAAAATAAGTCATAAATTTGTATGCTAAACCATATAGGTCCTAAATATGGTCCTTACGGGCATACCAGAATTGATTGAAATTATCAAATTTTTAAATGCGCTTCTTCATCTAGATAAGATATACACAAGGTTACATGAAATTTAGTTTTTTTAGTTAGTTTTAGATAATAAATTTATATATTTCACAAAAGACATAAAACAACTATCTTCCTAGCATTGTACGTGCTCTCTCATATAATCCCTGAACTGTGTGCTAAAGTATAATACAACCTTATAGGGGTGAATATCCCCCTACTATATACAACCACTACGTACGGCGCATAGCCCCGTTATCGCAGCAGTACTAATGGGTGGTGGCCGGGCACATCTCCGTTTTTACTTTTATTATTTTTTTATCTCCGATGGACACTCAGTAATATTACCGAATTATATATCAATTCCGACGTAAAGGACCCGGGTTTATACTTTTTAATTTCCTTTTAGCTTCGAACGCCTTATAATTCAGGGTTAATCCCCTCTTGCTTCAGCGCCTTCTACCGGAATAGAAGTTTTTCTCGCGCGATAGGCCGAATAGACTATGAAGCAGGTGAAATTTACAGCGGGTTAAATCTGGACGGTTGTGGAGAATTGGCCCGTAGTCAGCAGCGTAAAAGAAAGATGGCGCTAAGGATGGTTATCTTCGGACGTAGAATAGTCGGGAGTTGGTTGGTCTGGTTCAAATTAAACTGATGTGTAAGTATGTATAATACGTTTGTGAATATGTTAAAATACAAAAGTAGTCGTAAATTGTTTATTGTATTGGATTCAAATGCAAACAGGTAGATTTGAATGCTTTGGGTATATCATCGAGTTTTTAAATAACATAAATCAAAGAATTTGTTTCCGTTATAGCAACCATTCACAATAAATCATATTTGGCAAATATACCTACATGTAAATTTCAAAGCATGACCTAAACAAAATCGATATTTCTACGTGAGAATGACTTTCAAATTAACCGAAATTGCTTATAATTATTAAAACTGTCTGCTGTTTTAGAGGCGTAACCACCTATCTGATTTTCACTTGTTTATTAAATCCCTTCAGAAACTTATTGAGAAAGTTTTTCATTCATGAAGGCAAAAGACAGATACAGAGAAGATATCTTCATTGCTAACACATTTCCAGCGCAATTTGACAAACAGTAAGTCAACATCTGTTGTATGTATGTATGTATGTAATTGAAGGGTGGTGTTACACTGCTCCCAGGTGCAATGCCCTCGAGTTGCACAGTGCTACGCAGTTTGAGAGGAGGTGGATGGATGTTTCATCATGTTCCCCACAAAATCTGCATTCAGGATCTTTTTCCAATCCAAGCTTACTCAGGTGTCCTTTCAGTCTACAATGGCCTGAAAGTATTCCTGTTAATATGCGAACATTGTTCTTACTCAGGTTGATGCATTCTGTAAACCTCTTCTGGTTATAAGTTCCCAGAAGAATTTTACTTTGCCTCATTCCCTGGAGATTTTCCCAGTAACTGGATTTTCTCTGCTCCATTTCCATTTTTAGTTTCTTCAGTATTGTACTACTACTTAACCCGCAAAAGGGTTCAGGCCCTACAAAAGGCATTCCAGCCCCTTTTTTGCGAGGTTATCCGTTATTTTGTTTCCTTCCACTCCTGTGTGACCCGGAACCCACAGAAGGGTTACTTTATTTCTTTCGCCTAGCTCATTTAGTTTTCCTAGGCATTTCCAGACCATCTTGGAGCTGATTTCATATGCAACATCTGTTACTCAACCCACAATCGTTTTTATCCGACAGTCTTTCGACTAACCATTTACAAGAGATTATCTTTAACAACTTGAAGTTTAAACCTGGGGAGCTGCATGTAGGGATACCGCAAGATTCAGTTCTAGGTCCAACGTTATTTTTCATATACGTCAACGATTTTTCTCAATATATAAATACGAATCTAATCAAACGTCTATATCAATCTATAGTGTTTATTCTATAAGACCTGATATGGCTATTCTGCACATTTTCGTGGCTTATATAATTTCGTAAAACCTTATAAATATAGAAACGTTGAGATTGCAGCATTTGCAAACGCTATATGTTACAGTTCTTCGCCGTTTTGTGGCAAAAAAATATAAAAAATTGGTAATAATAAATGCAAAATGCCTAAATTTACAAACAAACATAAAATTTAATAAATAAAAAGGATTCTATGTAGTAAAAACCTTTTGGGAGAAAATATGTTTTATTTTTTTATGCTTATTCGTCTTAAACAACCTTCTGTTCTCAACTGCAAATAGTTTCTTTCCATAGAGCTAAAGATGTACCATAATGCGTTTATCATAGAAAATTATTGGTGTACCTACATAATAACTCCCATATTGTTCATTTTTATATCGGATTTGAGGTTTTTCTTAGAAATCGCATAGGGTTTTGCATCTTACAGGTGCTTGCAGCCACAATTTATATCACCATAAATGCTATGGAAACATGAAATAGTTTATAAAAAAAATGCAAATTAAAAAGTTTGTATAGGATAAGCAAACTTGTAAGTTATTTTATAGGACACTATAGATTTCCACAGTCACACCCACACAATCTGTATAAATATTTTCTACATAATACAGAAACTTATAGAAACTGTACACAATATTTATTTGCAGCTATATCTGTAACCTTAATTAAACGACCTAGGCAAAAGGAATAAAGTAATCCTGCGGGTTCCGGGGTCACACAAGAGTGAAAGGAAACGAGATAACGAATAATCTCGCAGAAAAAAGGCTTAGGAAATACCTTTTGTAGAGCCTGAACCCTTTTGCGGGATAAGCAGCAGTACAATACTGAACAAACTGAAAAGAGAAATGAAGCAGAGAAAATCTATATATTGGGAGAATCTCCAGGGAATGAGGGAAAGTAAAATTCTTCTGGGAACCTATAACCAGAACAGGTTTACAGAATGCATCAACCTGAGTAAGAACAATGTTCATATATTAAAAGGAATACTTTCAGGCCATTGTAAACTGAAAGGCATCTGAATAAGCTTGGATTCGCAAAGAAATCTGAAATCTGCGAGGAGCCTAGCCTTCTGATATCTTACACTTTCTGAAAGGAATAGGATTGGAAGGGCAGCTGTAAAACAGCAAGAATAGAGGACAGAATAGACCTCTTAGGTCGCAGTGTAACACCACCCTCCTCACATACATACATATCTGTAACGAATTTTTTGTAAGGTATTGATTTATAAAGTTTGGAATTTACAGTTTTTTGCTCAGAATCCCATCATTAGTTCTCCTTATTTCTTTTTTTTTTAAGGAATTTATTTAATCTTAACACTTTTTCCTTTTAAACATCGATAAAAATAAAAAAAAAGTCGATTTGCAAAAAAGTTACCCCCACACTTAACAGGGCCCCTGATACATCACACACTTGAGCATCCTCTCCTTTAAGCCTAAAAACTTTTTCCACCGCTACTCCACTCCGTATCTCTTAACAGATTGGACACCGGGAGAAGTGTAGAATTGCCACTACGCGCCTTCCTTTATAAAACCGACGGGCCGAAGGGCGTGCAAACCCCGCATCCCCTTTCCTCCTCACGCAAGCCGTCTTATCTCCGACGGGCAGCTACGAGTTCGCCGTTTCGAAGGTCCCTCGTTCCAGTCAAAAACATTATCCTACTCTTGCATTCGCCGATAACATTTTTGCTTATGGCTTTTGAATCTCCTCTCCCGCAAGTGAATGGGAAAATTCGAGGCCCTTCAGAGGGGAATATCTTCGGATTGCAGGAGCGTCGTCACGAGAGACGGTGGGTTATTTTATCGATTCGTTTGGGTACTGCTATGGCACAGGTTTTAAAAGTTAATAATAATATGTTTTATCCAAAGACCGTACCCAAGTATAACATTACACTGTTGAAAATTTTAACACTTTTTTGACTAATTTAATAGTCAGGAGAGGTACACACTGTTTTCGTGTTATTTTGTCGAGAACTATAGAAGTTTAAATTTGACGAACAAAGATAGTCAAGTATTGTCTATTGCTAAGGGGTTATTTTGTCCAACTAACACGTGGAATTATGATATACTTCTAGTCACATTTTATTTGATCTAGACTAGACAAATTTACTAGCTGTTTAACTAAATGAATGCGATCTATTGGATGATTTAACACCGTTTTCTAAACACAACGTCTTTTTAATATGCAACTCTTATTTCTTAGTGCTATAATATTCTTTCTTTGAGACGTTTTCTCAATTATAAATATACAGAACCACTCATTCAAAAGTTTTGGTTTCAACTAAACGTACTAATTTTAAAATGATTTTTTGAGAACCATTATAAAATTAAGTGAAAGTTTATGCTATTTGATTCAAATCTGTAAAAACTAATTACGTAAATAGATGTTCCCAATACATCTTTAAGATGTTGACATTTTTTATGCCCACTGGAATTAACGTTTAATAACACAAGGTTACACTTTACAGGTCAGTCACATTTGGTGGTTTGTTTGGATATGTTAATACACAGAAACAAACTCGAAAACAGATACACGTGCAATGCAGGTGGTGCGTATAATGCAATACCGTATTAGATTAGGTGGGGTTTCTATATTTCTATCCGAGGGAAAAATTCTGATTGGTTGATGATTCTGAATGTCTAGAGAAAATAGTAAATCCTCATATCTGAACAAAGAATTCACACCAAATTCTAGTAATTTCTGTTCTACTAAACACATGTAGTCAATTCGTCTGGCAAAGTTTGTAAAAATCAACACTAAAATATTTGACTAGCGCAAAATTAACGCCAACACCGTAATATTTTCAAGAGTGTAATAAAGGAAGTGCAATTATTGCCATAAGATAAGACTAAGGTGCATATAAATCAAGTAAAGTAATACCCTAATTTCACTAAAATAGGAATAAAGCATTATTAGTGAAAATACTTAAAATATTCACTCAGCTTGTAAAAACATTTATCCGTTAAGTACTCTTTTAGTTTGATTTTGAAAGACTTGATGTTATTTACTTGTTTTAAATTTGATTCTAATGCATTATATAACTTAATGCTAATGTACAAGCTGTTTCTTAACCTCCATATTTCTATACCTCCTTTTTAATTACAATACCCTCTTTGACGTGAAGTTAAAGATACAACTTACGAATACGTCAACAAACAAATGTTAGCCAAACTCGTCGGAAAATCTTCGTAGTTGGTGGCTGAACCAACTTAAGCGTTGTTGTCCGCATACATTATAAAGTTATCATCTGTATAATTTGGTATATCGTTAACAAATAGCAAAAGGAAGAGCAGAGGTCCCGGTACCGATCTCTGCGGTACTCCTGATGTTATGGGAAGCGATTATGGTTTTATATCGACATGACACCTTTATATCTATTCCGAAAAATTCAATTTCAAGTTTTCATACAACTGTATGTATGGCTCGTACCTTTGTGTAAACTTTTTTAGATTGTTTTAAAATTTTGGTACCCCTAAAAAATTTATTTAAGGGTAGGTTTAATTGGCATACACGTCTTACATTTTTTTTAAATTAGGGTTTAGTATTGAACATTGAATGTAGTATAACAATTGAGGATGCATCTGTACTTCTATTTTTGTTTCGTTTTCGAAATAAATACATTTTTCTTTAAATTTGCTGTTATTTTAATTACACTTATTAGGTATTAAAGTAAGAACTGCATTTATTGGATTTATGATAATTATAGATTGTGAGAAATAAGGAAATTGTCAATATCACGAGTTTTAACATTTAATTATAGTAATAAATTAGATTAGTTAGTCAATTAACAATTTTACAAGAAATAACATAGTTTTTATCATTATAAATATTCTTAGTGAAAAGAATAAAGCTGATGTATTGATCAATGAATATTTTGGTCATTTCAAATGTTTGTTGAATCAAAAGTAAGCTATTAAATAAGCAATACAAGTACCTGCCCTGCTAGATGTTGTTCATGAAATCTATAAACAAAACATTACATTAATTTACACTATCTCATTAGCTCAATAAACGTGTTCACGAGACAAATTATTATTATCATATTCGTTGTCTTGATGTAATTTTTCATTGGTATTACGTACCTTTTCGGTTAAGTGTGAGCAGAAGCTTTTAGTATCTTTATATTTACTCCATCAATACCCACTGAATTTGTATTTTCGAAGAACGTTAATAGTGTTATAATAATAAATTAAATTTGAGCTTAGTATCAAGAACATAGTTCTAGTACTGTGAGGTATTGCAGGTATGTTTTTTTTTTACAGAGGAATTGTTAGTGTCGCAAAAGCTTGCAAATTATATATCTCGTATTCATATTCGACTGTTATCTATGACAACTTTTGTGGGATTTCTTTTCTTATTTCGAAATTCCCAATAATAACTATATCGACTACAATTAATGCCACAGGTGCAAAATTTTATTAATTTAGTTTATTCAATATATAGGTAATACAATAAAACGCTGCTCAACACGTCAGCTGGATAAAGAAGGCAGTTTTGGTTTATTTTTTGTTACCACGCAAATATATGTGTTATTGCACGCAATTCGGTACCATACCAACCCTAATATACACCTCACTAAATACTCCAAAGTCGTTAAAAATATATCCGCATCCTATAAAGCCGGTTGTGTAGGTAGGTATATGAATTAGATTATAGCGTCACGCTGAAATTTCCACGAGGGTTGAACCTATGATCAAGACGTTAGCCGTTTACGGCAAACTGATATTTTACAGTGATACAGAACGACCGCTGCGCGCAGTTTAATTTAGGGACGCGGGTCACAGTTGGCAGCAATAAAATGGCTAATGGTGTCTTGTGGCGCTAACGTGTCACCGTTGAAATTTATTTTACCTAATTTATTTATATTAGCGCAGGCATATGGTGCCTCCATACCCAATATGTGCAGTCGTGTGCGCGGTTTTTTTAATTAAAATGTTGTGTTGAGGCTATTAGGGGCTTTTCAGTAGTTTCAGCTTTCAAGTTGTTAGTAGTTTATTATGACATTGCTCTAGAAATAATGGTATCAATTTTCAATAAATAACACTATACACTGAAATACAAACAATGAGCACTAATGGTAATTATAGGTACTGCCTGAAAGCCATTTGACAAAAAAAATTGAAAGAAGAATCCTGAGAATTTACGTTATATAAGTTTGTTAATGCTTTTATGATCTATGTCTATTCTCTATGCAATGCAATTGCTGTGATTTAGGATAGCATAATCCTTTTGAATTTTTTTATTGGGTTGATAAAAAAAACTTATTTTTTTGATATAATATTTTACCAAAACAGTGAAAACTATTTTTTTTTAATAAAATGTCTGCGACATCTAAGACGCTCTGATTAAATAAGTTAAGGTCGCAATTAATAGATAGATAGATATGTTTATTCATTGTAATAAAAACATAATAACTAAATAAAACTTAGTAATGATTTGTGGACAAAAAGGAAGCATTTACTATGCAATTGTTTCAAAATATTGCTCTTAACATAACCGATTATATTCTATTCGGATGTAAAATTGAGTAAAACAACCGGATTTCTAGTTTAATCTAATTTTATTATTAGTTCAGGATTGGTATATCCTTTAACCATGATTTTAGTGTCGTCAACGTTCATTTAAACATTTTCTTTCTGTAAGCCGTCGTGTAGTACAGTGTAGGCATGTATTGCAAATCTCCTTTACTTGTACTTTTTGTTAGTACAGTGACCGGCATAAATATTGCAACATATGAGAAATTTTTTTATTGTTAAAATATACTAAAACTTTTTGTGGGGGATAGGTTGTGCCTTTATGGTTATGAATGGAGCAATGGGTCCGTTTCTTTCTGTAATTTTTATAAATTTATATCTTTTACCATGGATTGCGCATACGACTATGGACTAAGAAATCACCTAGGAAAAGATGGAAAGTTGGTTTTATACAGTGACCGGCATAAATATTGCAACATATGGGGAACTTTTTGATTGTTAAAATATACTAAAAACTTTTTTGGGGATAGGTTGTGCATGTCTAGAAACGCCAAAATTTATTTTGACACACGTCACGTGACCACTAGTATGGCGGTAAATTTAAAAAATATGCCGTGAATCTGCAAAAAGTGAGGTTAGATGACATGATATTCAAAAAAGTTATTTGAAAAAGTTGCTTAGAATTCAATTCTGAAGTCGCATGCTAATTTTTTTAAACATATCTTAAAAAAAAATAAAAATCACAATTTTTCCAAATATTGGTTCATTGGATTACATATTTCCTTAACTTACTTTTTGCAGATTCACGGCATATTTTATAAATTTACCGCCATACTAGTGGTCACGTGACGTGTGTCAAAATAAATTTTGGCGTTTCTAGACATGCACAACCTATCCCCAAAAAAGTTTTTAGTATATTTTAACAATAAAAAAGTTTCCCATATGTTGCAATATTTATGCCGGTCACTGTATAAAACCAACTTTCCATCTTTTCCTAGGTGATTTTTTAGTCCATAGTCGTATGCGCAATCCATGGTAAAAGATTTAAATTTATAAAAATTACAGAAAGAAACGGACCCATTGCTCCATTCATAACCATAAAGGAACGCCTTACTACACACAAGTAAAGCATAAAAGAAAAAGTTTTTCTATAAATGCAAAATTACTTTAACCTTTCTTTGTCTAGATATATTTTGTCTTTTTTTGACTTATCTTATACCTGTAAAGGTCTATTAGTTTAATAAACTATTATTATTATTATTATTATTATTAAAAATAATTCAGGATATCATGCAGAAAACGTTAAAATCTTGTTTACATTAGTAATTCACAACAAGAAAAAAGAAAGCATTTTCTGAGAATTTAAAAATCCCGTCCATTTCTAACCTGACAGCTATAACGTGACGGGGGTTGAATGCTTTATTTTTATAAATAAAAAAAAAATCGTATTCCACGGCCGCAAAACGGGCGAGCGAATCAAATATTAAAACCGTCAATTGCGAAACGCTGTAAAGTTTGAAGTTCCTTTGTCATGCGTTTGCCGGGCTCTATATACGAGTATATATACGGATTATAAGCGGGCGACCCTCATCAAATTTTATTCTGTAAACCGCGAACAATTTTTGACGTGTACGAGGGTGAAATCCCCCGATTTTTAGAATAAAATTCGCATTTGCCACACCCGGGTGACCAATGAATAAATAAAAGGCAATTTTTTAAATACATATCTGGTGGATACCGAGTGAGAAAGATATAAACCTCTTGAGTAATACACAGGACGTGCATAAATTGAAAAAATAAATCTTAGAATTCTAAGGTAATTCTCAAAAAAAATCATATTATCAAAGTGGTATATCATGTTTCCTATACTCTCAGCAACCATTCGAAGAAAGCTCATATTTGCCAACTAGAACTTCTTGCATATGTAAACGCTATATTGAACACAAAATACAAAAACAAAAAAGTATATAAAACAAAAGTTAGTGCCATTTTAGAAACATAGTATTCTATACTCTAAGTTAGTTTCAGGTATTTAATTAAGCTACAAATTAAGAAATAAAGAGCTTGCGTTAAGTATAAACTACTCTTATTTTTGAAGATATTAAAAACATCCGTTAATAAAAATATTTCAAATAAAAAAAAAGTAAAGTGAAAACGTCTTTATCGGCTTTATCAAGCGACAGTAAATTATTACTTTATTTGCCATAAAATAAGATAATAATAAAGTGACAACTTCGACGTCACATATCACAAATGGTTATTGTACTATGAAAAAATAAAGGAATTAGATTCAAATTTTTAACTATTGCGTAAAAAAAGACGTTGTTAAAATACCACATAAATAATTTTTCCTTCTTCATAAATAGAGTATCTCATTAGAATAAGGAAGCATGCCAAAATTCATAATTTTGTAGACGCCCAGTATAATCATCTACATCACCTTTGTATAGAGTTTTTAGAGAATTGTTACCAATTCCTGAAAATCGATCAAATGATCATAGCAGACGTCGTTTCTTGCTTCTTGTAGCACGCTGTATATAAGGAGCTATACCAGTCAAAATAATTATGTAAACGGTTCCAGTCCGCAACTATAACGTTTTTTTTTTCCTATCTTTAACCGTTTACAAGTTATTATGAATAAACAAAATTTGGGTTGAATTTCAAAGATAATTTGCACGCCCTATGTATGTATATATTGCAAGGGTGATATTACACTGCAACCTAAAAGATCTATTGTGTCCCCTGTTTTTTACAGCTGGCTTTCCAATCCTATTCCTTTCAGAAACTGTAGGATATCAGAAGGCGCCAGGTTAGGTTAGTCTCCCTCTTCGATTTCACGTGCTCCCAGGTGCAACGCCCTTGAGTTGCACAGTGCTACGCAATTTAAGAGGGGATAGGTGCCATGCTATTCCCCAATCTGCTCCAGTCGTTTTGCTCCTCCCTTTGTTCCTTCCTTGTGAGGTACTCTCACTTTGGAAGTGGAAGGCTTCTTATGGAGGTCCTGCTCCAATTCCAGTGTCATCCCGCTAATAAACGTCCTTCCTCCATGGTTGATCCCACGCGTAGCTAGGGAAGAAAAGGACCACCTCCACAGAGCCCCGTATGCAGAAGTAAAGCTAAATACAATGGGGTGCGCCAGGTGCCCCAAGGTTGGACTTGTAGACCGGTCTTCTATCCAGCCACGCATCCCATCAGCCTAGTCCGCCACTTTAGGATTTAGGTTTTTGATGAAGTTGTCTCCTCTCGATCCGTACAGTTAAGTCAAGACCCTCCATCCCTTTCGGGACCTGGTTTAACAGTTGGGTATTCGGTAGCCGAAAGCAACAACTGGCATCGTTGTAGAACCCTGTGCAAGCCCTTAGCCACGGCACGACGGTTTTAAGCAGAGAGGACGAACTTATAGCCGTCACTAACCGTCTCGTCTTGAGCGAACCCTGACAAGATGATCTTTCCCCTATCCACCCCTCGGGGACGCCCTTGGTAGATACTCCCAACCTCCAGGTTTGCACGCCCTAAGGTTCCGCCGCAACAAAAAGTGTCCTCGAATAACACCGGCTGGAGTTGTGGAAAGTATTAAAAGAATGTGCGATTTACGGTTTTCCTTGTAAGTTGTTTACAGTACTGATTTTACATTTTATTGGTAAGTACCTGTTTAATAAACAAGAGGTGCGCATTTTGGCAATTATCTCGGCCTGGCTCGGCCCGTTTCTTTACAAATAAACAAGTTTCAAATAAAAAAATAAAAATAATTTTTCAATAAAACACCAATTTCGTCCTTAAAATTTGAACACCATGAATTAAATCTATTCGTCATAAATATTTTTTTTAGAACATCTGTAGGTTCTCTATTTTCAAATACTTCCATTTACAATATTCAGGAATAATTTAAGAACTTACACACACGCCTAAATGGACAATTCCGAAACTGCGCCATTATTTTTGTTTTTTTTTATTAAAGTATTATTTTAAGAGCGCATTGTCATTTTTCTAAGTAGCGTCATCATGTTTATCAGGAAGCTTGTAATAGTTTTAACTGTAATACGTCCAAAATCCTTTAAAATGGTAAAGTTGTATTTACTATTTCTAATTGTGTTTTACAAATATAGTTATATATAACACCAACCATGTAACAATAGAACTATTTAATATGTAGACGAATTGAATGAGAATTTTAGATGGAGGTATCAGTAATATCGTGAAGACATTTGCTAAATTGTGGATCAATAACTACAATATTGATATATAAAGAGATTGATTAATGCTAATTAATGGAATTTGGCCAAATTAAAAGTGTGTAACAGTCGGTGGATCTTAGCACTCACCCACTTCACCTTACCATGGATCGTCAGTGCTCCTGGTCGACCTAATGTATTACGCGTTAATTAATGTAATTAGGTCAAATTGAAAGCGGGTAATAAGTGTGTCCTTAATTAGCGTTAGTTAATAACCCACTAAACATGCGTTTAATGGCTTACCGCCGTGCTACAATTGTTATTTTTTTATAGATCAATATTGTAGTTATAGATCGACAATTTAGCAGCAAATATCTCAACAATTTTAATGAGATTTCCATCTTAAATTCACATTCCGTTATTCGTTCACATATTAAGAATATACGAATTTCCCTATAATATATAGGTCGACCAGTAGTACTGATGATACTTGGTAAACCGAAACAGATGTGTATGCTAATATCGACCGAGTGTTACACACGTTTACTTTGACCTAATTGAGATCTATATTCAGCTTTCATGTCAGCTAAAACAAAAGAATGAGTTGGAATAGTTGAAATTTTACTATTGATTAATTGAATGAAAAGCGGCGAACCATATTCATTAAGACTCTTTTCCATACAGGTCAGGTAAGAGCTTCGATATGGTGCGTTCGAAAATTTTATTATATTGAGCGTATTCAGTCTTTATACATATGATAATAAAATCTGCGATATGGCCACACAATTTTCGTTTATCTTCGCAGTAACTGCGCTTGAAATACCATTAAGAATAGATCACCACATTTATCAACAAGCCAATTCCATCAATTCCCCAAAACTGTCGGAATCATCTTTGCAAAACTCGCTCAGGTATTAATGGCGCATATAAATTCCGATACCCGATGGGTTAATGTAGTCGCGCCGGTAATAGATAGACGCATTTATCCCGGAAATAAAACCGGGGAAAAAACGTGAAAAGGGAAAGAGAGAGAAAGAAGGAGAGAGAGATACGGAATATTTTACGTGCGCGCGAAGTGGTGATTTATCGTGCTGGATACGATGACAACGTGGCTAGAGAGAGGACCACGGGTGAACGTCGGAGGCGCTGTCGTTTTATTGATGGTCGCCCGCTCCGTCCGGATATAAAAACTTTTTAAAATAATGCGGCTGGTGTCCGGAAAAATGGCGGGCATTATCTGAGCTCGGCGGGGATTAGGATCGACCGTAACACGTTGGGATGAATAAAAATCAGTTGGAATAAAAGGTGGTGCCCCTTTTAATATAACTCGGCCGTAACACTGACAGCGAACGTATGTCTGCGGATATGTTTGTGTCTCATTCGAGTCTCCGCAAGAACGTGTGTGCGTTGCTGGTCTGCTCGTCTTATTTCTCACGAAATCTATGGCGTACAGATATTTATGGAAAGCATTTTTTTTACTAACGCTAAAGTCTTGCTACCATAATCAGAGAGTCAAACAGATATATGGGTTTTTGTGCAAAATACTACAATTTCTACCATATAGGACAACTCGAAAACAACGTCAAAGTTGTATGGATAGCCTCAAGTCGGTTGTGAATATTTTTTTACTAACAGCAAAGTTAGGTGTCAGGGCACATTGGCCTTATCGAAAACATCAGAACAATTTGATTTATAAAGCATTAACTTACAAATATAACTAAATGCTCAATATCCAATTACGAATAAATATAGAAATAACAACAGCTTATATCTGATGGTACTACATCCAACCACAAAAGGTACAACAAGCCAAACTTACCCCCATTCAAAGTTGCGATCCTCTGGTAATCACGGGAGTACTGTATTCCTCCCCGTCATTAATATTACAAGCACTTCTAGACCTACCACCCTCACACATTGTTGTGGAAAAGAAGAAAAGACCATTTCACCTATGGTAAATAGCCAATCGATCGCCACATACTCGTATCTGTGTAGCCAGTAAGCTGCTATAAGATGAGTGGGTGTTTCCCCACAAAATCTACATTCTAATTCCCTTTTCTAACCCGAGTCTACTTAGATGTCCTTTCATTCTGCAATAGCCTGTAAGTATTCCTGTTAATATGCGAACGTTGTTCTTACTCAGGTTGATGCATTCTATAAACCTCTTCTGGTTATAAGTGCCCAGAAGAATTTTACTTTGCCTCATTCATCATTTTCCCAGCTTCATTTCTATTTTTAGTTTCTTCAGTATTGTACTGCTACTTAACCCGCAAAAGGGTACAGGCCCTATGAAAGGCATTCCAGCCCCTTTTTTTGCGAGATTATCCGTTATTTCGTTTCCTTTCACTCCTGTGTGACCCGGAACCCACAGGAGGGTTACTTTATTCCTTTTGCCTAGCTCATTTAATTTCTCTAGGCATTCCCAGACCATCTTGGAACTGATTTCATATGAGCTCAGCGCCTTGATGGCTGCTTGACTATCAGACATGATGATAATCTTCTGCTTTCGATAATTTCTATCCATATTGAACTAAACACATCTTTCAATAGCGTGTATTTCCGCCTGAAATATACTTGGATATTTTCCCTTAGCTTTCGAAATATGCGGTTCTAGGTCCATATATTCGTATTCCAGTTCCCTCTGTCGTTTATGGAGCCATCAATGTAGCATTTGATGGCATTTCTATTCAAGTTCAAAGATGGTGTTATGATCCCACTCGCTCCTGTTACTGAGCTTTATGATGAATTCCTTCACAAAGCTGAATTTTTTTAACAGGTCATCCCGGGGCATATCCCAGGTTTGATCACCGTCGGGAGATTGATGCACTCTGCAAACCTCTTCTGGTAGTAGGTTCCCAGAAGAGTTTTAGGTTGCCTCATGCTCTGGAGATTCTTCCCGTGATTGGATTTTTTCTGGTTTCACTTTTCAGTTTCGTTAATATTGTACTGCTAAATTATCATTTTCCAAAATTATTCCCTATTTCGTTTCCTTTCACTACTGCGTGACCCAGAACCCACTGGAGGACTATTCAGCAATTTACTAAGCTACTTTAAGGACCTGAGCTTGACGGAAGAACTTTAAGATAACCGCTCTACAAAAAGCTAAGATTGAAATAAATTATAACCAAACAATCTCAATCTAATAAGAGCCAAGCCGAGGTAATACATAAATATTTATATTTATAATTCGTTCATCCATTGACATAGTATTATAATTCATTACTTACTGTGCTTCAACTTAACTACCATAATTCATAATTCATAAATGATTAAAATGTAATTTTAATGGAACTTCGTCTTTCTCAATTCCAACTTTTAGCCGTCTTTCTCGTCTGTTCCTGGTTTCACACTATTTGTGATATACGATATTTAAACGATTTGCCAAAAAGCTTTGAAAAATTTAACAGGGTATGCATGCGTGCGGAAAATGTCAATTTAGTTAGCAATACACATACAGACTTCAACAGCTTTAAACACAATTATTAATATATGGATAAATTCAAATAATTTAATAATAAACAAAAAACTAAATTTTTATATTTTCGTAACAAACGCCTTATTCACATTCTTCTTCCAAGACTTTAGAAACCTTATAAATAAAAATCTGAAATGAAATGTGAATGTGTAGTTAAAGAATGAAGTATGTGGACAGTTCTCTAACGCGAGAAGGAGAATGTTACTCCCTCTTTCACGCTGGCCTAATCCTATGAAAGAATTATTTTTATTGCCAGAAGTAGCAAGTTTTTGCTACAGTAGATAATTTTGTTTCCTCCAAAATTTTGAATAATTATTTTTTCACCATATTCTTATCCCGTGTGAAATAAAAATTTAACATAATTAAAATAAATACATTTTCTATTTCTATGAGCCTAACATCATGGCTCACAGATTTACGTCAAAATTTAAAATGTTAATTCCCTTAATTTTAACTTGCTAGAGGCTGTTAGCGATTACTAATTATCAGAGTAGACGTCAAAATGATGTATAATAATAAACTAATATACTCAATAGACTCTGCTAGTATGGAATTCATGTCTTTTTTAATGATTTTCTGTTTGAATGGGTTTGTTTTGAACGTTCATTGTTGAAAATCTACAACATTTTCTACTGAAAAATAATAATTATATCGCTTAGAATTTCTACTGTCACAAAAGGGGTGATGTTTCCCTATATGCGATGTAATTTGTGTTGCCTACATTTGAGAACTGTCCAAATACATTTTTCCTTGACTGTAGAGGTGTCCCATCCAAGACTGAGTCTTTGATTATAGCCCTATTTTTGATTTTAGGAAAAATGTTTTATACAAATGTTTTACAAAATTTAAGGCTGCATAACCTAAAAATATTTTTGACTAAACAGGTGTTCCAAAAGTAGCAAAACTCATACTTACTCCGTTATTTTAAATGCAACACCCTACATGTTATTCTATTTTTAAATTCTACGTAGAAAAGTAATCACTTTATATACGCTACGTATTTTAGTATTATAGATAGACAGACAAGCAGCAGCCTTTGAGTGCGTTTTTAAATTTTAGTTTTTCATTAATTAAGAAATTGATATTTACATTATTTATAGTAATTTTTGTTATATTAATACAGTGTGTTAAAAAAAGGTTGTCGGATATTTTACCCAATTGTAGTACTGGTGGAAATAAACAAAAAAGCCCTTAGTCAACATGGGTCCGCATATGAAAATTGAATATTCCGTCTCTTGTAAACCCAGCCTCGTCACTAAATAAAATCTGAGTCGCAAAATTAGGAGTTTCTGCCAGCTTTCGTAAAACCCAATGACAAAAAATCCTACGTGCATCATAATCGAGAGGAGCAAGAACTTGCACGCGTTGAAAGTGGTAGGGATAGAGCTGCTGTTCCCGCAGAATTCTCCAAATGAGAGGATAACTGACGTTCAGTTCTGCGGCAAGTCTTCGGGTGCTAATATTTGGGTTGTTCTTTACCCGTCTCAAAATATCTAATTCTACTGCTGGAGAAGAAACTGATCTAGGTCTACCAGAACCACCATTAATTTTAAATGAACCAGTTTCGGACAGCCGGATATGAAGTCTTGAGAAAATCTTATCACTCGGTAACAACCGATTTGGAAATTCTTCGGCATACATACGCCGTGCTTCACTGGCATTACCATTCGCACGACCGTACATAAAATGCATATCGGCCATTTCTGCATTTGTGTACTTATGCATAATTTGAGAACAAAAAAATTGACGCAAATGATAAATAATCTGATGACAGATGTCTGACAGAACTAATTTTAAGTCACAATCAGTTGTTTGACAAAGGGAACTATTCTCAAAACCTGTTTTTTTTTTTATTTTAAAATATGCAATCGACTATATGTCAAAAACAGTTGAATTGCGGACCCATGTTGACTAAGACTTTTTTGCTTATTTCCGCCAGTACTATAATTGGGTAAAATATCCGACAACCTTTTTTTAACACACTGTATATTTACATAAGTAACATCCATCAGTAATTTTGCAACATTTTTCAATCTACAAAAGCACAAATTACAACAAATTTTTCACGTAAATTATCCTAAGCAAACCATCACTCATACGTTTCACCAGAAGTACATAGCTGTATACGAATCCCTCGTGCCTAACGGGTGGATTATACGATAAGTAGTAATATGTGTTTGTGATCTCTTAACGGCTCCGGAGCGCCAGAACCTTGAAAGAGTATACACATAAATGTAGAAGGCCGCTAAAGGGTTGTCGTCAGCGCCTCCAGGCGGTGATCCATCAACTATTCACGTCTTGACAGGACGAGGTGTCACTTACCCCACCCACACATTAGTGTATTACTTCGGCGCTGCCGAGCGTGAAGCTTTTACCCCATATAAGATTATTTATATGTCTTAGTACCGTATATATATATCGGAATAGTAAAACAGAAAGCTCCTCCTGTGAAAGAGAAAACAGGAAAAACAAACATGAGGCGAGTTTGTATAGCAGTTTTTTTGTCGTGTGGTAATGGCCATTAGATGGATTGAATTAAATAATGCTAAAATCCAACAATTCATTATTTGTGCTTGATGTATAAATATATGAAATATACCGAAAGAGTGCTAAAAAAGAATTAAAAGGTTCATGAATATTTATTGGTATCAACTTTCAAATTGAAAATACTACAGGGGGGGAAGGAAACTTTGATACCATCGTTATAAAAATACGTTAAAATAATAAAATAAAATAATGCACTGAATTACATGTGAATTTCTTTCTGTGTTTATCTTGGTGATTGGGTGGGCACGTGCCCTTGTGCCCTTTAGTATCAGCCGTCACAGCTAATTCCTATTTACTACATTTGATAAAAGATTTCCGTTATGTAAAATTGAAGACAAAATGGTTTCTTTTAACAACAACACTGGGAATTGAGGTAAGTTTATCTCATTCAGTGCTGCTTCACTTTACTTCGCTAAGAATGTTTTAACATTGCTTTCGATTACATTTGTGATAAGATAAGTTGTGTATCTGCACATACACATTCGGCCAGTAAACATTTATAATCGGGGAATAAACCTATGCATAAAAACTCACCTTAGTTGCCAAACGCATTGCAATGAGGATGGGAAACCACATCCACTGCCCTTCTGCACTCCTGGCCACAGTCTTTCCAAACACTACAAGCGTTCAGTACTATTCTAGCGGCATTGAAGAATGTAGGTCTTCGCTGCTGTCAGCTGTGTCTTCTCACCTCGGCCTTTTATTTATTTCTTTTTCATTTAAAATATTCATGATGTTTTTGGTTATTCCATTCTATTTTTCTTTATTTTAAATTCTTTTCTCTAGAATGTTAACTTACATGTACGAATAAAAGGAGAAAAATAAATGTAATAATAATTAATTGTAGTAAATTGGCCGTTTTATATCTTCTTTTCAAAATAACCCAGTCTCAATTGTAGCAGCAGTCGTAAATATTATACGCAGGTGTGATTACACGTGTTGTGTCACCAATTGTCAAAACGTAATGACAAATAATTCTGCTGCTTACACAACAAAAGTTGCACTGCACAACTGTTTCTGAAAAAAGCTTTTTTTAATGAGCGTATAAGCACGAGAACCGCAATAGCAGCACCTCCTGGACCTCCCAATTTGACGCTGTTAATCTTTTATGGCTTTATGAATAAGCGCATGCTCTAATGACCTACGCCACAAAAAAGTATTTATGCTGACACCAATAAGTATAATTACTAAAACACTTTTGCGCGTACATACAAGAGGGCACATTATGCGGTATAAGGAAAAAATGAGGCGACTTGTTCGGGAATTCGCTAAATTAAAATAACGGTTTTAGTTAATTTTAAAAGCTTCTTAATTTTTTTTTGCGGATTATTTTTATTTAGTGTTCTTATAAGCATCTCTATTCTCATTGACATTTAAAAGTATACTTTTAATTGATATTGTAAGATTCCTTTTTTATTTCTTTTAATATTTTATTTTAGAACATCGCAAATCTTTGTATTGCATTGATTGTTATCCGTAGTTTATTTGTTCGGATATCTTGTTCCTACATTGACATGTTTATCGTAGTATGGAAACAATAAGCAGCACATAGTTCTGTATATTATAAATATTAAAAAAATATGCATTGTAGTAAGTAACATAAATGGGGTGCAATTATTATCGATAAAAGTGTTCCAAGTAGCAACTCTGAAATGTTTACTCCGTGAATCCGGGCTTGTGAATGCCGAGGCCAAGTATGGCTCAACGTCGACTGTTGGGAAGGGAGGAAGTGGGCTATTCATAGTAATAATTTAGTGAGTAATACAAAGTAAGTACAAATACTATACTTATTTGACAATATACTTTTTTAATAAAATAACTTTTAGGATTCGGTTTTGTATATAAGTAGTTATAAGTGGACATACTATTTTCACACTTTCTACTAATATGGAAGATAATTTGTAAAAAGTGAGAAAAGTATTAGAATATACCGGTACCAAAATGTTTAGTGGATATGGCTATTGGCTACCTTTCTTGAAGTAGAAAAAAAGACTTATAAACATATCTCATTTATATTATTATATTTAAAAAAGGAACACGAGAGAAATGGCTTGAGGCTTTAGGTAAAAATATGCAACTTCAGATTAACAAGGAGCACTATGCATGTTCCTTACATTTGACCCAGAATAATTTTGAAGTACCTCAGAGCAGTTCATATCTCCTGTTGCAAGTAAAAAGAAATGTACACCAAATATATTTTATTTTACCATCAATAAACCTCAGTTTAGTATATTTCTTTCATTGAACATTCATCGAGTTTCTATAAATTACTTAAATACAAATGAAGTTACATGTTTTATTATATTAGAGAAGTAAACAATTGGAAAAATACAAAAATTGCATATTTTATTTAAAGTGTGTTATGCCCGATAACATATGCTGGAGCATGTTAATAATAATAATAACTTTATTGCCCCAACAGCTCACAACCTAATACAGGACAAAAAATAAACAATGGTAATTTAAATGATAAATGAAGCAAGTAAGATTGAGGTAACATGTGAAGTTATCTCTATTGTATGCAAAGATGAAACAAAAAATAGTATGAAATGAAAAGTATACAATACAAAATAACAAAAATTAAGATTTATTTCCAATGGAGCATAAAATAGAAATTGGTGTTCTTCGCAAACAGTTGGTCCTAGCAGTCGGTATAAGATAACAGCACTGATTTCTAGAAGGAATACGAGGAACAAGGAAGGGTATGCGTTGTAGGAGGAAAGGACAATCTGTGGTATTGTTTAACAGTTTATTTAAAAATGTTAAGCACAACGAATCACATCTCATAGTTAATGAGGACATATTATGACGCGTAAAGAGGTCAGTAGAGGGGATACCTCTTGGAGAATAGACACCATCCAGTTTGTAAGATAAAAATTTTAAAAAATTGCGATGGATACGATCCAGTTGTAGATATTCACTAGCATAGATAGGATACCATATTAAGGCCGCGTATTCAAGTTTAGATAGAACAAAGGAGTTATCTAAATTCTCTTAGAGACACGCATTATAAAACCCAAAGATTTTGAAGATTCGGAACAAATCTTAGCGATGTGATGTTTAAAGAAGAATGTTGTATCAAACAAAAGACCCAAATCTGCAATGACTGATTTTCTTTGAAGCAATATTTCACAGATATGATACGAAAAAGTTAAAGGTGATGCTGTACTAGTGAAAGGCGATTTGTTAATATTAACATGTAGCTTATACCGATGACACCAAACTACCAACTTATCAAGGTTAGATTGTAGCATAAGCGAGTCATTTTCTGTGCGAATTTGATGATAAAGTTTAACGTCGTCAGCATAGGCAAGAACAGGACAGGAAAGAGGAAGTAGTAAATCATTGATAAACAGGTTGAATAAAAGAGGACCTAAATTGGTGCCTTGAGGAACTCCAGAGCTGGGAATGAACTCGTAGGAAGAGAAACCATTGTAAACAACGTAACATCTGCGTTCACTCAAATAAGAATAGAGGAGTTTAATAATTTGTTAAACGGTTCCTATATTTATTTTTGAGATAAATAAGAGCAGAGAAGGTTTTATCACATAGGTAGGTAGTTGCAAAAGCCACTAGAACTTTTAGAGCTTTCATAGATAACTCTGGATAATCTTCTTTTAACTGCAGCCAAAAATTTGGAAGCAGCTTTTCATATACTCTAATTTTAAAGCGCCATTGGTGGATATTTCAATGAGTTTTTCTTCTTCTATCGCTGTTAGTCCTTGTAACTCGTAGATGTTCACTGAAAACGGATCCCTAATCCACTCACTACTTGAATCAGGAGCTGCAAGATATTCACGAAAATTGTGTTGCAAATCATTTAGATGCTGTGCAATAACTAACATGTCCTCTCTATACAACTCTTCGTTAACAGATTCAAGAAAGTTCTTTAAGTTTGAAAATACTTCATAGTTTTTATTCGGAGCCGATGATGCCACAAAGCCAACTTCTTAATTATTGCTGCGATCTCGTTATTCACTTGGAAAATTGTCAGTGTACTTTGCTGTCCTTGAAGATTTAAATTAAGCATATTTAAGTGGGTCAAAATATCTGATGAATACGCTAACTTTATTAGCCATGAAAAATCACACATGCGATTACTAAGGTAAAACTGTTTATCGATGAGAAATAGCCTCACTTCGTCCCCAGTTCCCATAAGCGAGATAACAGTTTACCTCGTGATAACCAACGAACGTCAGAATGCAACAAGAGGTGATAGTATTCACTGTCCATTCCTTTGCAAAGTTGTTCAAAAAGCCTTGAATTTAATGCTTTGCTTGTTATAAAATTGACAATTTTTACTCATTTGTTTAAGGTCAATTGTAGTATCTCTGGGATTTCTTTTGGCAACTAGGGCCTCTCTATGCAGGCAGCAATGAGTCCAAGCCACCGATGGTGCAACTTCTTTAATTCGTGCTATAAGTCCTGTAATCTTTCCTGACCATAGCTCGCGCCCCATCAGTGCTGATTCCAATGCATTTCAACCAGTCAACATTATGAGATGTTAAAAAGTCGTTTATGCTACTAAATATCTCTTCTCTAGTAGTGTGCACTAATGTGGAGATGAAGAGCAAATCATTGACAATATTTTTCGCACTTTCATACCCACCCCGTACACAATGTAACACATCAAGGTTGCTTTATTTGTTATATCTGTATTTTCGTCTAATTGTAGAGCATAATAAGAAGACATACGAACTTTCTCTAACAACTGTTCTTTCACATTAGTTGACAAGCTGTGAATTCGCTTCTTTACTGTGCCATTTGACAATGGTAAATCCTTGACAGCTTTTTCACCGACCAATGCAGAAACCATTATTTTTGCAGCAGGCAATATAACTTCTTCAGCTATTGTCTGCGGTTTCCCAGTTTTTGCTATTAGTTGAGAGAAACTTCAAATGAAGCTCTCACAGCATTTTCGTTGCTACAAATACCTGCAGTCAGTCTTTTTTACAATTTTTTTACTTCCTTGTAGTTCGCGTTCCTTACTTTTGAAAAAATCGATGCTCTTTGTAACATGATCTTTATGTTTAGTCTCAAGATGTCTTCGAAGCTTCGACGGCTTCATTGCCTCATTCGACAAAATTTCATAACATACACACACTGAGACGTTTGCTTGTCTTCCGAACCTGTGCAGGTGAAACCGATGGAAAGATATTCTTTACTATAACGGCGACATTTCGTATGATCACTGGAAGAAGTTTCAATTAACTTTGCCCAAGATGCAATGACACTATCACTTTCAGCATTTTTGCATTTTAAATTTAGCTAGCGATCCATGTTAGGGATTTAAAAATTTTCGTAAATGTATTTTGTATGTATTTATCACGAAAAACATTCTTTCACGGACCCCTAAAAGAGAGTGGCGGACCCCTGGGGGTCCGCGGACCACAGGTTAAGAACCGCTGGTCTATAGTATCAATGGCTCGTGTCAGTATAAATAGCATCTAATTGTCCACGTCTATCTAGAATCTCGCCTATCTATATAAGCCATATATATATATATATATATATATATATAATTTGGCTTATTATATATATAATAAGCCAAATTAGTAATACGAAGCGACTCGGAATAAAGCCATGCTGATCAGAAGACAAATACACACGCACATTGTTATAAATGGTATAAACAGATTCTACGATGTTTCGACATGCGTTACCCTATATTTGTGCACTTTTTAGCAATAAATTCTCCTATCTAGTATTACTATTCTTCCTTGATCAATGTTGTAATATCCACTTTTACTCATGCGTCTTAAATCAAATTCCAGGAGCTTAAAAATAAATTTACTTATACCGCAAACTTCCCCTAAAGTTGTTTTACATCTAAAAATCCGCAACATTCACTACTAAATTGTGTTTTCAAATTCTTTACCGCGAAGAAAGGTCTATTATCCCGGATATAAAAAAAAAAACATTTTCAGTATGAAATCGAATAACTTCGGGGTATTTACACCACATTGTACGCGACCCCTGCTTTTAGGGCGGATTTAAAACAGTTTTATTTTCCTTTAGTCCGTCGTCGTCGTAAAACCATTCCAATATTACTTCGTGGCCATTCATCCATCCATATTCCGAACGACCACATCCGTATACCCTCACCCTATTTACATTTTTCTTTAAATTCCCCGTATATTCCCAAGGTCTATGTAGATATGTTAATACATACAACGCATAAGTAACAGGTATTGTATAGATACATTACTATAGAAGAACTTTTAATTCGACGTTGTAAACAGTAGACCGTTTACGACCACGAGACTGTGAAACGTTTTTGCTAGAAATTAATTTGCAATGCAATGCAAATGGCGAGAGGGTAGTAGTAATAGTGGATAGTATTGCCGGTTGTTCGTATTCGGTGGTCGCTGTTGTTTGTGTTTCATTAAATAAAACATGAAAACGATTTGTAATGTAAAGCGGCGAAAAAATACGGGAGGATAGAAATGAGATGCAGCGACCGAGTTTGTTTATCGATGTCTGAATTATAATAATGTAATTACATTGGAATTAAGTGCGCGTATTAGCATATAAATGTTAGCGGGTACGAAATGAGGACAACGAAGTACACGGCGGTATTCTGTATATGGTAATTTTTAGTAATGTAATAACGTGGATTGAAAGGAAAAGGTCTACGTGCCCGCATAGAATTAACACAAATTATTTTCCACGTATGTAATTTATTTAGTTGGTACGCCGATAACGTAATTTAATGAAACTAAATACTAATTTAATGACGTTTGAATAAACATTTTGCAGCCTCATAAGTCATGACATATGGCCTTGTTTCATATTTAGTAAGCGTATTTTTTCGTTTCCATGAAGAGAGATAATAATATTACTTGCGTGGGTGGATGGATATGCAGTTTCATATTTTTTCTTTGCGAAGCGTCACCACAATAAACCAAAATTAATCACTTTCTCAAAAAGAATATTTCGAACATCATATTTTTATAACTTTTCTATTGATTTAAATAGATATATTGTACAATTGGTGCTAAATGTTAAGTTTTATTTTGCTTAAATTACTATTTTTTGTGATTACCTGTTAATATCTGCCTTTTTTACATCTTTTCAAATTTCAATTTTATGGGTGTTTCGTTTCAGGTGTTTGGGGAAACTTTAATTTCTAGGTTTTTTCTTTAAGAAAATCATAAAGTACACGACATGTATGAAATATGGTACAATAGCACATAAGAAAATAAGATAATGAAAAAAAAAAATAATAAGAACAGTAATATAATATTAATACAGTATAGCTATTTATGTCGCAGTAATTCTCCAATAAATAACAACTTAACTGATATAAATATCTTTACGTCAGAACGAAAACTAATTATTGACCATAACTTATTTAATAAGGTATCCTAAAGTTTCTATTTGTCTGAAACAGACCAATTATATGTCGTGGTGGTAAGAGGTAATCCATGTTTTTCAAACTGTGATCATAATTACGTAGATTACCAGCAGCAAATAGAAAAATTAAATGCTTCTACTCACCCAACGAGGTGATAGATAAATAAAAATGAAATAGCAAAAATTGAATAACGGAAAATTAGCTCTTTAAACTATAATGAGAAAAAATAAACTAAAAAATATCTTCCTAAACAAAAATAATAATTGATCTTATATCTATAAAGTGCACACTTCAATATGTTAACAATTATCACAAAAAGAAATCCTTGATCGACTAAATAAAAGACAATTAATGCGAAATTTACAATATCAAAATGAATTACAAAATGGCAAACAATGACATACAAAAATACGCCTACTCACGTCAATAGTCGAACAAAGAAGTCCCTGACAAAACCCTACAACTGTTTTTCTTACAATAATCCCTCTCTCAAAATCGTACAACGCAGACGCATAACATTTCAACGATAAAATTCAATAGAATCCGCATTAAATCAACACAAGCAAACAATAGGCATTTGAATGAATGGATTAATTAAAAGAAACTTAACAGTAAATAAATTAAAATGATTCAATAAACTCTTTAACTAAACTTATACCAAACAAGATATAAATTGTGAAAAATTCTCGGTAAATTGAGCAACAGCAGATCAACTCCGAGATTTATATAATTTGTCTAAACAAAATACAGACCCAATTTTATTACGTGCATATACAACTGAAAAGGAGAAATATAAAGTTTTAGTAAATAATACCAATAGAAAATTTTATGAAAATAGACTAGAAAAATCAACAAACAAAAGTAAAACAGCATGGCACATTATTAATAAAATAACCAACCCCTTAAAATCTAGCATAGAATTTATCTCACTACGTAGTGCGTCAGGAGATGTCATAAATAATCCTCAAACCATATGTGAAAGATTTACGGAAGAATTGTTTAATCGTGACATTATACCTATAAGTGGCACGCCCAATATACCTTGCGTTAATGATAGCTTTTTTCTCGAACCAACTGATAGGTATGAAGTTGAACGCGTTACACTGGAGGTGGCAGAGAAAAATTCCGCGGGAATTGATGAATGCCCTTGTTTTATTTTTGAAGTTTGTTGCGTCGTACCTGTCGGAACCATTGGCTGTTCTAATAAGTAAATCATTCTACAAAGGTATTTTTCCTGATAAATTAAAAATTAGTAAAGTCATTCCCGTGCATAAAAAGGGTGACAAATTTGAAACCAAGAATTACAGGCCCATCGCCATACCAACGGCAATTACTAAAACTTTTGAAAAAATTATAAATACGCGTCTAATTAGTTATTTAGAAAAGAAGAAGATAATTTCTAACCACCAGTTTGGTTTCTTATCGGGAAAATCTATATTGGAGGCCATGCATAATGTCATGGCTCACATTTACAAACACCTGGACGCTGGGAACACTACTCTTGGTGTATTTTTTGACTTGTCAAAACACACACACTTGACACACTAAATTACGATATCCTTCTAAGTAAATTGTGGGCATATGGAATACGCGGTACCCCCCACAGCTACTTTAAGTCGTACCTGACGAACCGAAAATCTTTCATTACTATTCACAGTCGCGCGAACGAGATTAGTAAACAATATCTTTCGCCTGCAATAGATATCACCTGCGGTGTGCCTCAAGGTTCCATCTTAGGGCCTACGTTGTTTGTCATATATGTAAACGACTTGTGTTTGTCATTACCTGCATGTCCTTTTAGTCAATATGCTGATGATACCAGCTGTTGTATCGCTAATCCCAACGCTGATGTCGTTGCTATCAGTGCGACAAAAACTATTGCAGATATGCGCTCCTGGTGTGAAGGTAACCGACTTTTACTAAACTCTGGAAAAACAAAATTGATACAGTTTCGCGCTGGTGTTGACGCTGCTAGCAGTGTTTGCGTTCGAAGTGATGGCAGGTCTATCGCTGAGAGCAGGTCAGCATTGTTTTTAGGGTTGGAGATTGACTGACGTCTAAAATTTGAAGAGCATTGTTACACAATAGAAAAAATACTTTGTGCGGCGTACTATCGCCTCGAAACTTGAAGACTGCAGTCGGTGTGGGCGCCTTGCGTATGATTACTTTTATATGCTGAATCGCGATTACGATATGCAATTGTTTTCTGGGATCGGCGCCTTGGCAAACAGATTGCTTATTCATCAAAAGCGCCTAATAAGATGCATGATGGGAGCATCGACTAGAGAATCATGTCGACCATTATTTAAACAATTAAAAATCATGCCTCTGGGGTCACTGTACTTATATGAGCTTTTACTCTTTTATAAACGTCACGAAAGCCAATTTGTTAAAAGTAAAGATATTTATAATCTTATGACAACACGTTCAAGAAATCAACTGAGTATACCAGCTCATAAAACATCACTATATGAACGTAGCCCATACTATAGGTGTGTAACTTGTTTTAATGCACTACCTGATGGTATAAGATCAGCCGGCTCTCTAAATGCATTTAAAAAAATGTTAAAATCATTTATCTATGAGTATTGTTTTTTATACTATTGTAACGAGCGCCAACTTTTCAACTGGCGGTTCCGATAGGCGTCCCTAGATGGCGCTAGCATAGCGGAAGAAGAATTACCTACGACGAATAACAGAGGGCAGCACCGGGTCGAAGATTCGAGAATATTCTCCAGAATCTTCGAGGACGTTCTAGAAGGCCCCCGAACAATCTGGAAGTTCGCGCCAGCTATAAATAACGCGTCGGGTTGGCCAGGAGGCAGTCAATCGATACGAGTTCGATAGTGCGGTCGCGATTGAATTAGTACATGTAATATAATATCGTTTACATAATAAGAACATTAGTGGTTAAGTAATATATTAATAAGCATTTTTAATAGATTTTAATTACCGTAATAGTGTTAATAGAATAAGTGAATTTAAATATATCGCCTGTGTGTTTTTCTAAAACCCCGACAACGTTTCAAGAACCGAAAAACGTTACAATTGGTGTCAGGTGTGGGGTATTTGGCGATATATTAGTGGACTAATAGTGTTTAATTAGAAACAATGGCAGCGAAATACTGTAAATTAGTGGACTTGAAAGTGGTAGATCTCAAACGGGAATTAGAAGAAAGGGATGAAGATACGAGTGGAAGGAAGGCCGAGCTTCAGTCGAGATTACGAAGAGCAATAGAAGCAGCTGGTGAAGATCCTGAGACATATTGTTTGAAGTGTCTGGTGGTAATGGCGAACTTCTAGGGAACTTAGAAACATGGAAGAGAAAAATATGGAAATTCTCGCAATTTAGAAGAGAAAGTTCTAGAAAATTCTCAGAAAATTCTAGAAAACTAGAAGAAAAATTGAAAACATGGACGAGAAGAATATAGAAATTCTAGAAACTAGAAGAGAAAGTTCTAGAAAAAATTGAAAACATGGACGAGAAGAATATAGAAAATTCTAGAAAACTGGAAGAGAAAGTTATGGAAAATTCTCGCAATTTAGAAGAGAAAGTTCTAGAAAAAAATGAAAACATGGACGAGAAAAATATAGAAAATTCTAGAAAATTAGAAGAAAAGATTGAAAACATAGAAGAGAAAGTTATAGAAAGTTCTAATAACGTAAAACAGGAACTAATGAATAGAATCGACGAAAAATTCCAAGAAGAAAAATCTAGAATGATTGAAGAATGGGACGGTCGCATTAAAGTGCTGGAAGAACAAATTCATTCTGGAACCATACCGAATACGGAAGAAACTGGAAATTCTACCAATACGGGAAGTAGTCAGATGGAACCAAGAAATACAGTGCCCATCTGTACGGCTCAAAATAAATGTGACCTGCCTACATTCGACGGGAAGACTCCCTTGGAAGACTATTTGACGCTGCTGGACACCACAGCTACGGTATATGGCTGGGCGGAAGCTACCAAAGCAGCCATGTTATCAGTAGCTCTGCGCGGCGATGCGTTGAAGGTACTCCAAGCTATTCCTTCGACGGAGCGACAAAATTACCAAACGCTACTTAATCAATTGGAGATGCGTTTCGGTAATAAACATCTGCAGCAAGTATATCGCTCGCAGTTGAAAAATCGCTGCCAGAGGTCGAACGAGACTCTACAGGAGTATGAAGCTGACGTCGTTCGTCTGGTTAAGAGTGCGTACCCAACGGTACCGGAAGATGTGTGCGAGAGTCTCGCTGTGGAAAAATTCCTGGATGGCCTGCTTGATAAGGATACTCAACAGGCAGTGAAGCTCGCTCGGCCGCAAACGTTGAACCAGGCTTTAGCTCAAGCACTAGAGTTTGAAGCCGTGAAGCAATCGGTCAAAGGACCTGCTCGCGTCCGTGTTCTAGGGAGTCACGAGGAAGAAGAGCCATTAGAAAGAATTATGACGAAATTAAACGAAATGATGACGAAAAATATGACGGAATTGATGACGAAAATAGAATCCGTGCAAACTAGGCAACCAGGAAGACGATGCTGGAATTGTGGAAGGATGGGGCACGTACGTAGTCGGTGTCCTGATCCACGAAAACCAAAGCCGACGGAAAACTAAAATGGGCCGACGAGAAGGGGCGATCGTCGACCTATGTAGCTGATGCCCCAGTAACACCAGTGATTGTTGCTTCAGTGGGATGTAGACCTAGCAGCCTCATCGTGTATGGGCATGTAAATGGGAAACCGAGAGATTTACTGCTAGATACTGGTGCAACAATGACAATTCTTCGGCCGGAAGCAGTGGGAAAGAAGAACCGGATACATCCAACCAGGTGGACGCTACGTACGGCAACTGGGCAATCAGTCAACGTGTTGGGGGAGACGATGGCCCATTTCCGTATTGGTGATACTGCATGCCAGTATCGTGTAGTAGTTGCAGATATAGAACAAGACGTAATCCTCGGAATGGACATAATGACAGAATTTGGTTTTAAACTGGACTTGCAAGCAGGAGTGTTGAAGGTTGGCAAAGAAGAAGTTATTCTTAACCATAGCAAGAATATGTCGGCCTGCGTAGTGTTGGCAGAAGAAGTAACTGTGGCGAGCCGCAGTGAAACCATTGTGGAAGCGAGCGTGAGTGGAGATATTCCAAAGGCAAGTTTTAATGCTGGAACCGGGAGCGATTAGCGGTCAAGGTCGTGGAATACTGGTTGCTAAGGCAGTGATACAAGCTGGAGAAAAATTGCCGTCGACTGATGAACGTCAATAGTTATCCAGTAAGCTGAAGAAGGGTTACCTTTGGGAAGTTGTGCTAGTGTGTCGTCGATTGTCAACAAAGAGGATGGCGTAACAACAACTCCAGATCCGCTTCCTAGATGGTTGAATAACTTCATTGACTTGTCTTGCAAGGATTTGACAACACAACAACGCCATACCGTGAAACAGCTGCTTGGACGCTACCAAGATCTTTTCCAAGCAGAAGACCGGAACACGAAGGGCAGGACTAATGTTGTACGACATCGAATAGACACTGGAGATGCCCAGCCGATCCGCCAAGCCCCCAGAAGATTGCCATTGGCGAAACGAGCTGAAGCAGAACAAATTATAGATGATATGGAGCAGGATGGCGTAATTGAACCATCGAACAGTCCATGGGCTTCTCCAGTGGTACTGGTGAAGAAGAAGGATGGTTCAACTAGGTTCTGCGTGGATTATCGACAACTAAATAATGTAACCAAGAAGGACAGTTATCCTTTGCCCAGAATCGATGACACTTTAGATACCCTAGTGGGTGTAAGGTTTTCGACCCTCGACCTGAAGAGTGGTTATTGGCAAGTCGAAGTAGAGGCAAAGGATAAGGAGAAGACGGCGTTTACGATCGGGACAGGATTGTGGCAATTTAATGTCATGCCATTTGGGTTATGTAATGCTCCCGCGACGTTTGAAAGATTGATGGAAAACGTACTGAGAGGACTATCCTGGGAAACTTGCTTGGTATACCTCGACGATATAATTGTCTTAGGAAAATCTTTTGAGGACCATTTGAAGAACTTGGAGCAAGTATTTCGGCGATTGAAAGGAGCGAATTGAAGCTTAACCCCAAAAAGGCAACCTGTTCCGGAAGCAAGTGCACTACCTCGGCCACGTAGTATCAGAGGATGGAGTGTCGGTTGACCCAGGGAAGATAGAAGCGGTCAAGTCTTGCCGGTTCCGAAGGACAAGCATGAAATAAGAAGTTTTCTTGGGCTATGCACTTATTACCGACGATTCGTCCTGGATTTGCTAACATCGCCAAGCCTCTCACGAGACTAACTGAAGAGGGCAGAGACTACGTCTGGGAGAAGAGCTGCCGGATGCTTTGAAGAATTGAAACAGAAGCTGACCACTGCGCCATCTTGGTGCTATCCACAGGCTGAAGGAAAATTCATTTTGGATACTGATGCCAGCAACGTGGGCATCGGAGGCGTGTTGTCCCAAGTTCAAGATGGCCACGAAAAGTGCTCGGTTACTTCAGCAAAGTGCTGTCGAAACCGGAACGCAAATATTGTGTGACCAGGAGAGAGCTGTTGGCCGTAGTTAAGTCTATAGAGCACTTTCATAAATATCTCTATGGCAGAAAGTTCTTGTTAAGAACCGACCATGCGGCATTGATGTGGTTGCTACGCTTCAAGAATCCGGAAGGGCAGGTTGCCAGATGGATAGAGCGTCTTGAAGAGTATGACTTTGATTCGGAACATCGGCTGGAACCAGTCATCGAAACGCTGACGCACTATCGAGGAGACCCTGTTCCAAGGATTGTACGCACTGCTGTCGTGCGAAGAGAAAATGAAGCAACCTGCTTGAGGACTACTGTCATAGATGATAGATGGACTGAAGACCAAATCCGAGCTGACCAGGAGTCTGACGAAGTTTTGAAGCGTGGTGATGGAGTGGAAGATGCAAGAAGCGCGGCTAACTGGGAAACGGTAGCACCGTATTCGCGAGAGCTAAAATCGTATTGGGCTCAGTGGGGCTCTTTGGTAATGGGAAATGGTCTCTCAGACGAGTGTTAGAAGACGAAGCTGGGACCAATAGCAGACTTCAGATGTGGTTCCGAAAGCAAGAATTCCCGAAGTTTTAAAACTTCTTCATGATGGACATCGGGAGGGGCATCTTGGAGTCCGCAAGACTATAGAGAAGGTCAGAGAGCGATTCTATTGGGTTAATTGCAAGAATGACGTGAAAGACTGGTGCCGGAGATGTACAACTTGCGCCGCTGCCAATGGCCCTTCCAAAGGAAGAGGCCCCTATGAGCATACAACGTTGCAGTCCTTTTGAAAGGATTGCGATTGATGTTGCCGGACCATTTCCCACGACGGAATTTGGAAATAAATACATCTTGGTTGCAGTAGACTACTTCAGCAAATGGGTGGAAGCTTACGCATTACCAAATCAGGAAGCTGTTACAGTGGCTGAGACTTTAGTTAAAGAACTTTTCAGTCGGTTTGGTGTGCCGCTTGAACTTCACTCCGACCAGGGACGGAATTTTGAATCAGCAGTGTTTCAAGAGATGTGCAAAATATTGGGTATTCGCAAGACCCGAACAACTGCCTTGCACCCGCAATCAGATGGATGGTGGAGCGCATGAACAGACAGTTATCAAGTATCTATCAAAAGTTGTCGCAGACCACCAGCGAGATTGGGACCAGCAACTACTCTATTCTTTGCTGGCGTATAGAGCATCGGTCCACGAAACCACTGGCAAGTCCATCTAGTGTGCTTTTTGGACGAGAACTGCGCTTACCATGCGATCTTAAGTTCGGCTTTAAACCAATGAAGAAGTAGTTGGAGATGACTATGTTTCGAACTTGCGGAGGCGAATGGATGATATTCACGATCGGCGTGAGGCGAATATCCATGAAGCAAGTGACCGCATGAAAGACACTACGACATCAGGGCGAATGAAGGCGGACATCAGCCTGGAGACCTGGTCTGGCTGTTCAATCCTCAGCGACGTCGAGGCTTCTCACCTAAGCTGCAACGATCGTGGGACGGGCCTTACGAAGTGATAAAGCGATTAATGACGTCATCTATCGCATCAGAAGAAACCAAATGGTAAAGCAAGAGTGGTGGCATTTTAATCGCCTAGCTCCTTATCTTGGGGACAATCAAGAGGACGAGCAGATGGTCCGAGTTTGTAGACTCCCGAAGAAGAACTCAGCTATGAGGAGTTCATGGACAAGTATGGGAATGGCCGCAAAGTGCGTCATGGTGTAACAACGGAGATCAGGAGGATTTGTTTTTGGCTCCTGAAGGGTGCGCGTTAGCACATTGTGTTGCCAAGATTTAAGAATGGGCAAGGGGATAGCTACCGTTCAAGAAAAATTTGGTGGTGTCCAAGATCTCCGAAGCCAGAACCCTGAGGTGGGCAAGGCTCTGCACTTGCCAGGAAAGAAACGGCCTTTATTCTACTTGGTGACCAAAGAAGCCTCAGTTGGCAAGCAACCTACCGGACGATGTGGGACAGCCTGATAAGTTTAAGAGAGCAGCTGTTGGAGCTGGAGATCAATAAGATCAGGTGCCAAAAATAGGCTGTGGATTGGATGGCTTGGACTGAGAGGTTCGTAAGGAACATGCTCGAAGAAATTTTCCGATATACTGGAATAGAGTTCCTAGTATGCAGCTACAACCCGCGGTCAGCAAGAAGGGAGGCGACGGACGGTAGCGTGCTATTTCTTCCGGACCTCGTCGTGTAGGAATAGAGAGAAACTGTTCGTATCTTCATGGAGGTGATAGTTCCTGTTCCGGGACGGAACAGATCTAAGGAGGGAGCAGTGTAACGAGCGCCAACTTTCAACTGGCGGTTCCGATAGGGCGTCCCTAGATGGCGCTAGCATAGCGGAAGAAGAATTACCTACGACGAATAACAGAGGCAGCACCGGGTCGAAGATTCGAGAATATCTCCAGAATCTTCGAGGACGTTCTAGAAGGCCCCCGAACAATCTGGAAGTTCGCGCCAGCTATAAATAACGCGTCGGGTTGGCCAGGAGGCAGTCAATCGATACGAGTTCGATAGTGCGGTCGCGATTGAATTAGTACATGTAATATAAATATCGTTTACATAAATAAAGACATTAGTGGTTAAGTAATATAGTTAATAAGCATTTTTAATAGATTTTAATTACCGTAATAGTGTTAATAGAATAAGTGAATTTAAATATATCGCCTGTGTGTTTTTCTAAAACCCCGACAACGTTTCAAGAACCGAAAAACGTTACACTATTGAGAAATTTATAAACCGCAACAATTAGAACTATAGGTGCAGTTCGATTTCGATTTCATAAAGGTTACTTAATGTCCATTATTTCCTCCTTCTCCCTAAAATGTAGGGTAGCGTATGTGAATTGTGTTATTTACTGACAATGTCTATGTTGTTTACAACTTATGACAAATAAATTATTATTATTATTATTATTATTATTATTATTATTATTAAGCAAGGAAAACAACCAATAAATAACCAAAAATATGCAACACAAAATACACTCAGCGATAAATGGGTTGTCTAATCACAGTAGTACGGTGACAGATAACAACTAATATGCCAATAACATTTCTCGGAAAATAAATTATTAAACGCCTACTATGGTTTGAGAATTTGCAAATGTAAGGTTAAAACAGAAAATTTCAATGTGACCTTTGTTCGCCAGTATAATATCACATGATTGTTACTTGAGAAAGAAGATCGTTAATAAAAACTAGGAAAAGGATAGGACCTAGAATAGAACTTCAGCGAATACATTGCATACACTGTTGAAAATTTTAACACTTTTTTGACTAATTTAATAGTCAGGAGAGGTCCACACTCTTTTTGTGTTATTTTGTCGAGAACTATAGAAGTTTAAATTTGACGAGCAAAGATAGTCAAGTATTGTCTATTGCTAAGGGGTTATTTTGTCCAACTGACACGTGGAATTATAAAATACTTCTAGTCATATTTTATTTGATCTAGACTAGACAAATTTACTAGCTGTTTAACTAAATGAATGCGATCTATTGGGTGTTTTTAACACCATTTTCTAAACACAACGTCTTTTAATATGCAACTCCTATTTCTTAGTGCTATAATATTCTCTCTTTAAGACGTTTTCTCAATTATAAATATGCAAACCACTCATTCACAAGTTTTGGTTTCAACTAAACGTACCAATTTTTGAAATGATTTTTGAAGAATCATTATAAAATTAAGTGAATGTTTATGCTATTTGATTCAAGTCTAAACTAATTGCGTAAATTAGATGTTCTCAATACATCTTTAAGATGTTGAATTTTTTTTATGCCACTGGAATTAACGTTTAATAACACGAGGTTACACTTCGCAAGTCACATTTGGTGGTTTGTTTGGATATGTTAATACGGAGAATCAAACACGAAAACAGATACACGTGCAATGCAGGTGGTGCGTATAATGCAATACTGTATTAGAATAGGTGGGGTTTCTATATTTCTATGCCGAGGAAAAATTCTGATTGGTTGACGCTTCTGAATGTCTAGAAAAATTGTCAATCCTCATATCTGAAACAAAGAATTCACACGAAATTCTAGTCATTTCTGTTCTATTAAATTACGCGTAGTCAACTCGTCTGGCAAAGTTGTAAAAATCAACACTAAAATATTTGACTAGCGCAAAATTAACGCCCAACACCGTAATATTTTCAACGGTGTAACAATACTTAAATTGCATACAAATTCATCAATTACTACATCCTGTCTACGATCAGACAAATTCAGAACAATTGAAGAGACGCCGAATAATCTCTCTTTTGTATCTTATTTCTTGTGTTTTTCTTTTCTTTTCTTTCTTCTTTTTTTATGGAAAATATTGAACCTTGTTCAAATTGCTAGTCTGCAACTTTTTTGTGATTGTACGATGCAGTGATAGATCCCTCTTGTTTTCTATGCAAGATGCATCAATGCAACTGCATAATCGTCATGGTACGGATGAATCAAAAAAAAAAAGCGGAGATCTCTAAAGAGGGAACCGTCGCAAAAGAATACATTGGGGAGTGCGTGTCCACGTACGCGTCTCCGTCTATTTGTTCGCACCCCCTGCGTAATCCGCGCGCGCGACCGGCAATCGCCCCGGCCAAGTCTCTTTGATGTCGCCTGACGCGAATCCTAAGTAACAACTTTTATTGGAGTCCAATATTTATAACTGGAGGCGATCCGGTCGACTCGGCCGCTCCACGAAATTCGAATATAACCAAGATCAAACGAAAACCGAATATCCAATTTTTCGCAGTCGGTCTGCACGGATCGCTCCGTCCTCTTCTAGCGCGCTGGCCGTTTCCCATACTACGTAATCGCAAACTGCCCGGAGCTTCTCATAAAAAATCGCTTTATTTATATCGACAATGTTTACTTTATGTAATGAGGTATCCGTTCCTATATTTAAAAGGGAGATCGGAGCTTTTTTCCTCCTCTCCTCCATTAGGTATGCGTTTGCTACCTTATAATTTTTTTTTATATATTATCCCATTGTTTGCTTGATTTTTTGCGACTGCGTAGTTTGCGATCGGTAGAATGAAGTAAAGGGGTATTTTATGATAAATAAAACGGATTCTGAACTTGGTTGGATAGCACAGCTTTGAATTAAAATAATTTCACAATGATCATTTAAAATGAAAACAGTTTTGATAAAAATTTATTTAACAACATGACTTCTATTTGCATTTCCAACTATTGAAGCAATGAATCTTAATAATACCCACGATGTTTCAAGAACATTGAAACAAAATTTTAACGAATGGAATATAATTTATCATTGTATGTTGAAATCCATGAATGTGGTATGTAATAATGTATAAAAAGAAGGAAAACTTTACATTCACCAAATGTTTTCTTTTAATATATTTAAAAAAACATGTTTCGGCTCACAAATGTCATCTTCAGGCCTTAAAACGTCATGGTACAAAATCCAAAAATTAAAAAGTCGAAAATAGGCATTCAAAAAACCCACGGTAGAACAAAGAGACGATAAAATACAAAACAACAGATTAAAATTGAAATTAACTGTGTGACGGATATGATTTATATATCATATCCGTCCGAATTTCGGAATATTTTCTTTAGGCCCGCGGAAAATAGGAGGCGCGGCCAACTGCTGAGACAATTGCTCAGCGGATCCGCTGAACAACTACGCTGGCTGTGTACCCAGCAGCGGCGGTTGCTCTTAAAGACCCACGGGGCCATGACCCCACCATTGCAAATCACAAATTCAACAATAAAAAGCTTTTATTTTTTGTAAAAATATTGATAAATATACTGCTGTGTACTGATTGAATTAGATTGAAAAATGCAAAACTGAAATTTTTAAAATGACAGAGAAAAATAAAATTAGCTAGCTCAACGGATAAAAATTTTAAATGAACGCACAAGAACTATTAACTTCGCGAATTAAAACATGAATCTAACCACGAAAAGTAAATTGTGAGTGAATGAAATCTGACTTTCTTAATTACCCGAAAAATTGTAAAGGTTTAAAATAAAATAAAAAAAACCCTGAACTGAAGGTTATGGCCTAAAATAAAAACTGCACTTGACTCTAAATTAAAATAGGACAATGCTATTTCCAATGCAAAGTAAAAGATTTGTTTGTACAGGAAGATTATACAAAATCTTTCAATTTCTATCCACGTGGTTTCACAAACTAAAATAAACTAAACTAATTTCTAAAAATTTACAAAATTGAAAAACTAAATGCAAGAACAAAGCTTCAACTCACCCAACCGAGGTGATTGATAATTAAAAATGAAACAGCAAAATAGAATAACCGAAAATTAACTCTTTAAAATATAATGAGAGAAAAAACTAAAAATTATATCTTCCTAAACAAAAATAATTATTGAACTTATATCTATAATGTACACACTTCAATATATTAACAATTATTACAAAATGAATTCCTTGATGGACTAAATTTTTATAGAAATTAAATTTCAATATTAAATGAATTACAAAATGGCAACAATGATATACAAAAATACGTCTACTCACGTTAATAGTTGACAAGGAACTGCCTAACAAAACTCTACAACTGTTTTTCTTACAAAAATCGCTCTCTCAAAATAGTACAACGCAGTCGTATTAACAATACGCCAACATTCAATAGAATCCGCAATAAAACAGTACACGCAAACAATAGACATATGAATGAATGGAATTATTAAAAACTTAACACTAAATTAATTAAATCATACAATAAACTCTTTAACAAAATTTAAACAAAATAAACATAAAATTTGTGAAAAATTCTCAGTAATTGATTCAGCTCGGAAGAAAGTAAACAAATCAAAAATATGCAACTCAAAATACACTCAGCAAACTTGGGTTGTCTATACCACAGCAATACGTACACACACATACATTTAAGTACAGAATGAACGTTACGATTTCCATGATTTGATACGACGAAACGTGCTTTGTAGTTATTTATGCAGACAAACGGCGAACTGGGGCCACGTCTAGATTGGCCCCGATTTCAGACGCGTGTACGTCTCCGCGCGCGGCTAGCGGAAGAGAGGGTGATCGCAGTATACGCAAAAATTACATTGAAGTGGGACCAGCTGTATCTTGGACCACTGCCTGCTGGTTGATCGAGTCACGCGTCATCAGTATATGTCAGTGCTCAGTACTGTCGGGCAAGGATCTCCCACTATCACGGTAGGCAAGTGCGTGAGTCAGACGGCCGTCGAAGATCGGCTATTGAAAGTAGAAACATACGTAGAGGGCCGTCGCATACGATTTAGACACTTCCTTCCCGGCAGTAAAAATTGAGTTAAAGAATATTTAATATTTATTAATTATACTAATAAAGTGTAGTATTATTTTAGGATGATATCGAAAATTAATAACTATACTATTCCAAGTTAAAATGAACTACCACTCATGTCTTTCTTACGGTGAAAATTATGAAAATGATAAATATAATAAGGGAGTTATTCCAGAAAAATCCATCATAATAGTGTGAAGAAAAAAACCAAGTCATTTGCTTAGGTAAACAAACAAAGAAAATAAAAATTACGTTTCGCATTCTTTGTAAGAAATACGTTCGCTTATGCTTAGAATATTCATTATATTTTACTCGACGATCTTTGCTTAAATAACTCATATGCTTTGTGTTGTGTTATATTTTCGTTGATATATTATCACAAAAACACCTGAATAATTTTGTGCTAGTTAGGTGAGAAAGTAAATTAGAATGTAAACAAGTGGCCCGTGTATGTACGTGCAGCTAAAAAACTAAATATATGCAATTCTGAAGGAAATACGTTAGTATTTATATTTAGGTAGATAAGTATTCCCGATGAGAACTTAGCGTATTTTTGATTTTAAAATGGCTTCTAAATTTGTGTACATTAAATTAATAATTTTACTTAGAGCCATTATTACAACCGCGGTTTATACCCTAGATCAGTAATAATCTTCGGTTTAAACTTCACTTTAAACTTACAATCGATATAAATAAAAAAAAAATAAGTAAACTCGACCTTCCCATATTTAATCCTTAAATCGCGATTGTAATAATGGCCCTTAGCAATGAATGAGGCAAGAAATTACTGCAAGCTGAGCTAAACGAATTTAAAACTTGGTAAGATTAATAAAATTAATAAAATCAATATTGTCACGAGCCGCCACTGATACCCAGTGTCAGTGGCTACGGGTTTTGTATAAAATTCAAATAATCACAGTAAGACAGAGTTAGTAACAATTTCTATTACTGACCATGGTCACACAAACTACCAATTGTGTTTTTCTATTTTCGCTTCTCCTGTAAAATCATGTTTTTTTTTAAACTTTAGGGTACATTTTCGTTCAACTGAGCTAGTTATTTTTTTTAGTAGAGTAGATTTAGAGTCATCTAAAGAGTAGACTGAATGAAGGATTTTACTAAATTATTATTTTTTCATTTTCTTGGGTATGCTGGTTTTTGTTTAATTAATTATTATTATAAAAGACTATTCAAAGAAATGTGGTATATAAAAAGTAATAAAAATTCAATTAATGATAAAAACGACATAAATAACCTAAGTCAAATTTATAATAATTTGATAGTAGTAAATTCTAATGGAAAAAGGAATTGAGTCGTCATGTACCTTATCGTATGATAAACAGTGAAGGCGAAATTTGCAAAAATATTAAATAAAAACGGACTGTTTCTTTACGACCATCTGAGAGAAAACAAAATCGAACGGCCTCTCGCACTCGTGTATATTTGTTAGTTGACTTGTAAAATGTACAATCGTGTTATACAATTTTAAGTTTAAATGTAATTATAAAAAAAAATATTGACAACACCCCAAAGGTGAAAACAAAAAAGATCGAAATCACTAATGTAAGTTTTTAATCATGTACTTTTTTCTTTTTGTTTAATTATCACTTTAGATATTAACTGGAAAACTGGACCAAATTAATAAGTAAAATGTTAAATTTTAAAGTTTTAATGGTTTGTAAATATTTGTAGGATAAAACATAAAATGTGAAAAAGGAAACAATAAATTTTCCGAAACGTAAAAAGAACATCTTTATAATTAAACCAAAACCGGCATACCCAAGAAAATGAAAAAATAATAATTAATTAAACACCGGTTAAATAATTTTGAAGGGATTTTACTAAATAAAGTTCAGCTTGTGTAAAAGCAATCAAAAATCCGAAATAAAGGGAATCCAAAGATTGCGACACACGTAAACCCTAAATTTCTTATTAAGTTCTTATTTTTTTTTAAATCTCTCATTCAGTGTGTTTTGAAACAAATCAGTTTGCGAATCTTTGAGAAAATGTTCCTTTTCTCTTGGCAATAATCCCTATAATTTTCCATTGAATTCAAATTATATAGTAACCCCCTTAAAAAATGCAAACCTTTTATAGGGTGAAATATGTTTTCTTAAAATAAAATATAGATAGAGCTATAAATAATTGCTGGGTGGAATTAATCAATGAATGAATGAATAGGTCGTGTTTAGAGGGCTACAGGAACAACTTAGATTTCCAGATCATTGCCTGTCATATTGCCTCTGTTGTGTATGAGCACTGGCTCGTAGTAAAAAACACCGTTGTTATAAATGTTCTTTATTTTAAATTACATTAAACTAATCAAACAAATTACTGCTGTTTCTGTTCGCAACTAGTATCAAACTTCGTTCAACTACGATACAACATTTTGTGTATTCTCCTAGTCACGCTGGTTTTGTGTTATTATGTTGGTAACAAATTTGAATTCAAATTTAGGCTGTTTACATTTATATAAAGCAAAATACTACACGGAAAACAAATTGTCAAAAAACCAACAATTGTAGAACAGTTAACTACAATTTGTCGTGGGAATACGACTGGCTACAACTTATCTAAATTTCTATCACACGATTGTAGTTAACGGATTGTACTTCTATTAAATACAATATTGTTGTAAAAATTATTGAAAAATCTATTCCAAGCGTTGACACAATAGTGTGTACATTTTAGTTACAGATATTGTACGAAAAATCACCTTATTAGAAAGTAAAATTTAATATAAATTTTCTTACTATTTACTACACTTCTGTGTGAAAACATACAACAGTATTGTTTCAGATAACACTACAATTTTGCCGTAAAGAGTACTAGGTGTTGTATCAATAATAACGCATTTAAATGCAAAATTTTATTAATATATGAATAAATATAATATTAAAATATAACAGTGTGATAAAAATATTACATGTAAATATACTTTTTATACATTATGCGAAAAAAAAACAAAAAACTTCAACAACACACCATTTACTCGTGGTATGAAGTGCAGGCGCATATGACATGACTCTGATTTAGTGACCTAAACTGTGTTTACTTATAGAGTTCAGAAGATACCTGTACAATTGAAAAGTATTCCTTGAACTTGGCCTCGATTAGTTTTCGCACACCCAATACAAGAGAAGCTCCTTAATGTCATCTGAAGTTAAATTCTTAAAACATTCTTCATTTACATCGTTATCTAAAACAAAAATGAGTTAAAATTAGATAACGGGAATGTGTTCTCTATCATAAGGAATTGGAAATAGCGTAGAAATTATACTTTTAGTTATTCTTAAGAAGTATCGTTAGTAAAATTTGAACCATCACCCACTATAAATTACACACCCAGCAAGATACAGTTTCAGTAGAAATATTTACTTATTGTTGGATTAAATTAAATTTATATCGTTTTCAGTTAAGACAAATATGTTTACATATATTGCCGACATGTGTGCCTACTTATGCCATGCTATAATATTAAACTTTCAATTTGTCTTACCTTTAAACACATCCAGTAGTTTTTCCAGGTTCCACTGTTGCACTTTGATTACCACAAACTCCTCCATCGCTCCGAAATTAGGTATATCTAATAGGTGCATAAACCACGTCAAAAGCTCAAAATGCTCAAATGGCCGTGTAAACTATGATATAAACTGACTATGCGTTAAAAATTTGATGGTGCTGTACTCGAATAACGCCCTCTGACGACCGCAGTATCTCATTGTTAGCTTTTGCCATTCTAATTCGCCATTAGTGTATTTGAATTAGATCACTCATTTAGAAACAAAAATATCGAAAAAATAGGAAGTTTTGTGTCAAAAATTGTCACAATCTTGTCGTGTACGTCTCGACACAAACAATGTTGAAAAAAATGTCACAGTTGTGTGAAATTATACAACAAAAGTTGAATCACAATTTTAAAGTATTATTTGCGAAAACAACATTTAATAATTAACAAAAATCTGTGATAAAGTTACATAATTATGCTAATTACTGGCACAATATTTCCTCTACAATATTGTTGTATATTTTTCCAAGAGATTTTTTTCCGTGCTGAGAGAAATGAAATGGTTATTTCAACATTTTTCGTAGTGTCACGAATTTGAGCATTGATTTAACCATGTTGCATTTAAGTGAATCATATGCACCTATTTGAAACAAACATATTTATATTGTTGCACATTTAGAGTTAATTTAACAAGATTATAGTGTTCAGGCGTAACCAATATTTTATCTTGTTGGTTTAACCCCAAAAAATTGTCGATTTGACATTTGAAAAAGGTGTTCTTTAAATATTTACTATCAGTGTTAACTCAATGAAATGTAATATTTAATACTATTACATATAGGTGATCGCACATGCGTATAGTCAGTCAGTATCCAACCTCCGTAGCAATAAGACCTATGTTTGCAAGTTTCTCTAACATTAATATTGAATAATAAAGATAATCAAAACCCATCGCGCAGTATATATATATATATAACATGGCGCAGTCAGACTAAAAATCAAACAAAATACAAAAAAAAATGAGTGAAAGGGAGAAAAAGTGCAACAAATTATAAAAAAAAGTGTCAGAAAGGAACAAAACAAAATGGAGAATATATCTCAACCCGAGAAGATGAAAATGGAGGGCGACCTAGCAAAAAATTTGAGGCAATTCAAAGAAGATTGGGAATTATATTCTACCGCGAGTGGTTGCAGTGGGAAAACAGCCGAAATACAAGCAGCGACGCTGTTGCACTGTATAGGAAAGGAAGTTCGAGAAATTTTAAATAATATTGAAATTACGCTGGAAAACACATGGATCGACAGGCGCATGCAGAAGCAAGATGGAAGATACGTTTCACCCAAGGGCCGCACAAGGATGAAAGATCATTGGAAAGAGGTGTCCGGCAAGTTCAAATAAGATCGTTTGTAACGGATTCGAACAGTTCTAGAACAGGTCGGTGTACACGTTGTAATTTTACGCATGCGCAAAACAGTTGTCCAGCTTATGATAAAATATGTGATAAATGTAATCGTAAAAATCATTTTGCCTCTAATTGTTTAAGTAAATCGATTAATATGATAAAAACCAATTCCGTTGAAAATAATTATTATTTGGTGGGTAGTATTACGAAATCGGTAAATGCTGATAACGAATTTTGGTTAAATGTTGTTATTAATTATGAAACGTTAAATTGTACTTTCCTTTCAAATGTATGAATAAAACCTTTATAATTTTTTAGTTATGTTATTAAGCTAATATAAGTTTAGTATATAATGCCGCAAATGTTTTTCTTCTATTACCTACTATAGTCTTCCTAATTAGGCAATATATAGCTATGCGTTGCTATCAATGGACTACTTGCTTAATGTGCGGACGGAATTTTAATTTCATCGATAGATCCATCGATTACAGTATATCTGTGTTTAATACATTAATGATACAGTAATCGATAGATCCACCGATGAAATTAAAAACTCGCCCGATCAGTAACGTGATTTTAAGCAAAATCAAAAATGGTTCCACTAACAAGAAAATCTTTTTTCGTATAACCACCTAAAGGTGTTGAATTACATGCAAATAGTCATTCGAAGTATGCTACAGGGAGGTTAAATGAAACAATATAAGTTTTGAATCAACATTTTATAGTGCTAAACCAATATTATAAAATTATAGAGACAATTATTACTTCGTGTGTCTACAACAAGTAACTGTGTTGGGGTAATGTTGTTGTATTATTCAATTAGCAGGTACAAATTGTTAATGGAAGATTAAATACATGTTCAAAGAATCACGCGTAGTCTGTTTCTTATAACATTTATTATTATTCAGTTAACTAACGCAATTTAAATTTTTTTTACGTATTGCATTAACACTAAAATTTCATTGCTGATATTGAAAAAGAAAAAAGTGTTCAATACACCATTTTATTAGTCAATACAACACTTTTTTTCTTTCGGTGTGTAGAATAAGTTAACACGAATTTAACACATAAAACCCTAACAGCCTCGCTTTTCCCATATTTCAAAAATTAAGTATATAAAAATAGGAATATGAAGTATTAGTCAAGTAGATACTAGGAAAGAAACAAATTTAATTTCCTCATTTTAGATATATATTCAAAAATAATCCCGCCGGCGAGAATAATTAATCCGACTGTCCAATTAGTTATACAAACACAAACGCTAGATTCCATTCACGTCAATCGCAGATTAATCACGTCCGCGGCCTCTCATCTATTTGGGATGGAATTAGACCGAATCCAAGCGTCATTAAAGTGCGAAAATGCACGGCAGCATCGCCTTCGTCGACGCCGCCTCACCGCCAGCCCCGCGCCGACCGGAACCGAAGGGAAACACGGGAATGCATTCCGTCGTCGGCGTGTGTGTGTGTGTGCGCGCGCCCGTTTATATGTGTATGTCTGTCTGTGCCCGTGTGTGTATGCATGTCGGCGCGTTCGAAGCGCTCGAGTGCCATCGCGTCGTAACTCAGGCAATGCACGGGGCGTGGCACCCGCTAATCGATGCGATATAGCGATATCGATTGCTTCGGTTTTGCCTCAGTTTAACCATTATTCCAAGACGACACGCCACCGCAAGGAACACGGAGGAAAACCTACGATTCGAACTCGACCAACTACCGATGGGTGAAGGAGGAAATGGTGAGACGGCGACACACGCAAGACTGTATTTATTTATTTACAATTTGGTACTATGTAAATTGGCCTCAAATCATTGTTAAAAAAACGGAATTAAATCTAAGCACAATTTTTATAGGTGTTAGTATATATCTACGAAATTGTTCTGAAATAAATAAGGTATCAAATAATTTTCAATATGGAGAGCCTATGAGAAATATAATATATCAAACACATTTTATCATGTTAGGGAGAGTTTTAGGCAAAAATCAAAAACGCTATTTAACGAATTATTTTGTATAGTAATAGAAATACATTGCAATAGGATCTGGTCCTTCAACAAGTTATACAAAAAACGACTGACTGTACTTCATTTTTGTGTTATTCGATGACTGTTGAGAGCTGTCCGGCAGTAGACATGTTGCCAGTGTAACGAAAAAACAAAAAAGTGTTGTTGTTAAAAAATTCAATGAGAGAAAGTCAAACATCATGTATATTATTTAAATTGAATAAAAATACTGCTGTGAACTGATTGTCGAAGCATATAAGTTTAAAGAAATTAAAAATGACAAAATTAATTTAGCTAGCTCAGCAAATATGAATTTAAAAGGGCGCAAGAGATTCTTTAATCTCAGAGTAACTTTCATGAAAAGTAATAGTGGGCGTAAGTAAATTGACTTTCTTTAAAATCCCCAAAAATTGAAATGGCTAATTCAAAAATAAAAGAACTATTTAAAGTGATATTTATATATATATATTCATTAAATTTCCATTAAAAAAAGAAAAAAAAAACATTTAATTACAATCAACAGGGGAAAAAACCTTAAGACTGAAGGTCTTGGATTAAAATAACCCCTTCGTGAATTTACAATTAAAAAGGACAATGCAAATCCTTTAGCAAACAAAATGGTAGATTCGTTCTAGAAGGAATTTCTTATTCCACAAAAAATCCACGTGGTTTCAAAAATTCAAAGCAAACTAAAATTTAATTCAACTAACGTGGAGAAACAAACAAAATCAAAATTAAATTTAAAATACAAGCTCAAAGCTTCTCTTCACCTACCCCGAGGTGATTAAAATTCAATAAATTTGAAAACTACAAAAAAAACGGAAAATTTAAACTCTAAACGCGATCACTTCTAAAACGAAAATTATTAACGGGCCTTATACATAAATTGTGCACAATATTACAACGCCAATTAACAAGCTGAGATGTCTGAATGATGATCAAAATTAACAAAATAACGAACAAATCCTTACAAATGAAAAATCGCAAAATGGATGCAAAGAGCTCAAAATTTACATATACAGTCGCGAGCAAATGTTATAGGCACCCTAAATTTTGGGGCGAATATCACAGTAACAAATGAGTAAATAAAAATTTGTAGGTAATACATTATAAACATGTAGTATTTTAAGGGATCTTATTAATTTGTTGCATATTAGAGTGTTTTTAGTACTGCTATACTACTTTTTAGGTGGGAGGGGGAAAGTGACATCTCGAAGACTTGAAAATATATACAAAAAAATAATACATTTACAAAGGGCATCTATAAAGACTATTGTAACCATAAAGACGATTATGTAAACGTTGAAATAACTGTCACAAAAAAAATGCAAGAAACATGAAACCCATTAGTTTTGTCAAAGGTGCCTATAACATTTGCTCGCGACTGTACTTACATTCGCGACAATGATTCAGACACTGAGTTCCTTTAGAGGCCTCACAACGCGTATATACAAAATAACAACTGCGCGCGCTGCGTCAGCCGCAAAAATCATAGAATATGCCTTATAAGAAGGACCTAACACAAGATAAACAAAAGCTAAACATATAAAGGAAAGAAAATAAACTAACTAACTGAACAATAAAATACATCAAACAAAACTACTAAATTCTTAGCAAAATACACAAATATTAAATTACAGCGAGAATTTGCGCGCGGCAAAGCCAAAGCTTGATCTTCGAAAATTAACAGCATAGAGTTCAAACAACCGGAGAGCCATGCCATAGCAATACGTTTGCAAAAAGAAGTGTCTTGTTAAAAAAAGAAAAGAAGACGAGCCACCGATAGCTACTTCGGAACCGTCCAGACCAGCAGGTCACAACATTGGTCCTTCGAGCCGGATATACAGCACGACATCCAGAACAGGTTAGTGACATTGGGACTCCATCTCACAGATATCAGGAAAATTATGACTACCATAGAGGAACGGTTAAAACATCTAAAGAGCAGAAGAGCCATAATAAGGTCAAGTTTGACGAAATTTTGTACTTATGTATATGGCGTAACTGAAAAAACAGCTCTTGTTAAAGTCCAATTAAGACAAAGACTTGACAGAGTGTCAAATATTATAGAAAATTTTTCAGATATTCAAAGCGAAATATGCTCTTTAGATGAAAACGAACAGTTTGAAAGAGAAACGCAGTTGTTTGAAGATATATATTTTGATCATGCAAGTAAGGCGGAACTTCTTTTTGCGGATGAACAACCTAATGTTAACAATGAGCCCAATATCTCAAGAAATGATAGCATAAGACTACCACAAAATATCAATTCCACAATTGTCTGGTATTATTGAAGAGTGGTTCTCATTTAGTGATACTTTCAGACCGTTAATTCACAACACTAGTCAATTGTCAGACATTCAAAAATTCATATACTTAAAGTCATGCCTTCAAAAACAGGCAGCCAATCTAATTCAGTCGTTAGACATTACAACAGAGAACTACACAATTGCATGGAATGCGTTGGTAGATAGATACAGTAATAAGAAATTAATAATTCAAACTCATATTAAAGCGATTCATGAATTACCCAGCACACACAAAGAATGCTATCATTCTTCGTCAAATTGTAGATGGAGCCCTACAACATATTCAGGCTCTTAAGGCCTTAGACCGTCCCACTGATTCAATTGGATGATTTACTTGTTTATATTATTACTAATAAATTAGATCCCTATACTTGCAAGGAGTGGGAGTCTAGTTTATCTAATAATACAATTCCTACATTTTCTCAATTAATGAATTTTTTATCACACAAATGTGCTACATTAGAATCATTAAATAAATCAACAATTCGAAATCAAGTTTCATTACCAATAAAAAACAGTGCTTCCCATATGGCAACGTAATTAGTATCTCAATTGTGCAAGAAAAATCATATTATATTTTATTATCCAGAATTTCTACATATGCTTCCGGAACAGCGGTTAAAGCAGGTGAAAAAATTAAAACTTTGTACTAGTTGTCTAAGAGCAAATCATGTGTCAGCACAATGTTCTGCAACGATGTGTAAAAAATGTGGAAATAAGCACAATACTCTACTACAATACTACATTTTCAAGATAATATTCAAGCATCAACTTCAAATCAATCAAAAGAACAAGAAACTTTTTCAACCACAGTAAACCATTGTTACAACAATAACAATCATGTTGAGAGCTGTCTGGCAGTAGACATGTTGCCAGTGTAACGAAAAAACAAAAAAGTGTTGTTAAAAAATTCAATGAGAAAAAGTCAAACATCATGTATATTATTTAAACTGAATAAAAATAGGTTTGCAAAAAGAAGGGTCTTGTTGAAAAAAGAAAAGAAGACGAGCTACCGATAGCTACTTCGGAACCGTCCAGACCAGCAGGTCACAACATTGGTCTTCGAGCCGGATATACAGCACGACATCTAGAACAGGTTAGAGCGGGCAACATGTCTACACCCAGACAGCTCTCAAGATGTCGCCCGTCTTGAAAGATATGCTTTCAAACATTGAAATATACCGTGATGAATAATTGATGATAGGTTAAAGAAGAAAAATGATAATTTAAAGTTATTTGTGATCACTAATAGATAGCAAACATAATCTGGAGGTAGCTCTGGTTACTGGACCCTTGATTGTGTTGAATGTTGTGACCTGCTGGTCTGGATGGTTCCGCAGTAGCTATCGGTGGCTCGTCTTCTTTTCTTTTTTCAACAAGACACTTCTTTTTGCAAACCTATTTTTATTCAGTTTAAATAATATACATGATGTTTAACTTTTTCTCATTGAATTTTTTAACAACACTTTTTTGTTTTTTCGTTACACTGGCAACATGTCTACTGCCAGACAGCTCTCAACAATGACGAATGCCTGAAACAATTCAATATTTGAGTTTCATATTTGTGAATAAAACCAATTAAAAAAATTATAAATTTCAAACCATGTCCTAAGACGTCACCACTGTTTTGGCCAATAAAAAACTGACGATTTTGCGTTCGCCCAGTGTCACATATGTCAGGTTTTATTTAATGATTTTTGGTTAGTGTTTAAGAAGTTTAAATGACATTTGGTATAATTATTTAATAATTGCGTGATGGTACAATACCTTGGGCGATTATTAGGTATTAGGGAAATAGTTTATAAAAATGCTAAAAGTTTATTCGCAATCGTAATAGTAATATAGCTATTTTTAAGCTGAGGTTGGAAAATACGTTATTACTGGATGCAAAGTATTTTTCTTGGGTTAAAAGTAATTATTTTGGAACTGAAAAATAATGATTGCTTACCTCAATAAAACACTTTGAAAAAATGCCTGTTTTAAAATAGTATTCATATTATATTAAAATAATAATTTCAAATTCTTGAACATACAATTCAATGCAGAATGATATTGTAAACAAATTGTTAATAAAAAAAAATGTCCCATTTGGGATGATTTATAGTTGTAATTGAAAAACAATTATGCAACACGTTCGTCTGAATAATCCTCTCCCTGAGAATACGGTTAACCAATCATAAACGGCAATAGGTCTCCGCTCTCTAGGCAGGGCAGCTGCTAGTACTGTTTTGTATATTTCGTAGTAAAGTAGTGTCTTTATGTGCATTTTTGTACGTAATATTTTATTTTATAAAAATACCAAAAAGCATCCATCAAGAGTACATAAGAGATCTATTTATTTAAAATTTAGTGATGTCAGAAAGGTACCCATCTTTCTGAAACAGCCAGTTCTAATCTAATTCCCATTGCCGTAATTAAACTCCCAACCCCTATTTTATTTATAATAATAATAATTCATGCCTTAGCATCCCCCAACAGCTTTCGCCAATTACAGGGGGCATCGGCGACCATGAGTTATTATTACGCATGCGCTCGTGTAGCGACTTAAGAGGTTCGTCTCTCAGCAACGTAGATCCACTGGTAATATACTAAAAATAACGCACGCCGCGTCTGCCGAAATAGATGAATACGCGTTCGTGGTTTAACCGTTGATAATATTTGTCTCCCCGAATATTTTTCTTTTTGTTTCTTTAATGTTACACCGTCCGCCCAGTTCACCACCCCGTACAACATTGCCAGTGTAGCATTTCTATACTTTCTACTAAAATTCGCGCCATTTGTTTTCTTTATTCGTCTGAATTAGTATTTTGTACTCTGTATACTTTAACCTACATACGGTTTCATGACCGCGCCTAACTTCCGCGTCACTTCATCTTTGAAATCCCAGTCTTAATCTATTAACCTTTTCATTAACGTAGTGCTGTGTACTGACAGATTTGAAAATGCGATGAAAACAAATTAAAAAAAATGAAAAAAATTAAATTAGCTAGCTCAACGGAAAAATTTTTAAAGGGCGCAAAAGAACAATTAAACTCAGAATTAAAACTTGAATCCAACCGCGAAAAATAAATTGTGGGTGAAAGGAATCTGACTTCCTTGAATACCCCAAAAATTGAAAAGGTTTAATCAAAAATAAAAGAACAGAATTTTGAATGACGTAAAATAACAATCAAGAATCTTATTATAAAAAAAAAGGAAAAAAACTTTAAATATAAATTGCAGAAAAAAAAACATGAACATAGGGTTCTGGCCGAAATCAAAAAATTTATAAAAGAAAAATTTAAATACAAGCACAATGCTTCTATTCACCCAATCCGAGGTGATTAATAATTAAATACAAATCAGCAACATTAAAAAACGAAAAAATTAACTCTTTAAACTAAAATATCTTCTCGAACAAAAATAATAAATGATCGTATATCTAAAATGTGTACACAACAATACAATAACAATTATTATTACGCGAGTTCCTTGATGGACAGAATAAAATTCAATTTAAGCGAAACAAAACTTTAAATCATAAGAAAAACAAAATGGCAGCAAACAAAATAAAATTACAACTACTCACACTTGCGTCTGTCTGGGAACTAGTTCTTACAATCGCGGCCGCTGCGAACAGCGAAGCCGCACAGATCCAATCCGCCAACGGACAAAATCTCAAAACATAATAACATAAACAATACCAGTGAACGCAAAACATATTAATAATTGAAATTAATATAAAACAACTGGACATTTAAATAAATAAATCAAATAATCAATTCATTAACTAAATCTTATAAAAAATAAAATATTTATCTGTGAAAATTTGCTCGAAACATCGATAAAGGCAGATCGGAGCAAACATGAAAATATCTGAACTTGCGAAAACCGGGGCGCCAGTCCACAGCAGTAGTTAGTTGAGATATCCACCGCGGGACCGATTTCCTAGAACTAGTTTTACCCGGCATCAGATTTTCGCAAGTCTTAACTACCCTATCATTAAATTTACTTACTATATTTTTAATATCTCTCTCTCTGGTATACTATTGTCTAATTCCCTGAATGAGGTGGACGCCCAAAAGGAAATGAACATTGGCCTGGGTTCCCAGCCATCCAGGTATGAAGGACAACGAGGCGGTGAAGGATCTGGCCAGGCGAGACTTGTCAAGGTCGCTTATTGGAGCCGGCCCTTCTTTTGGCATAACCAACGCGCAAATTAAAAAAAAATCCATCGAGAAATGGATACATAATGGGTCCAAAGAGAGGTGGGAAAAGCCACTAGGATACAGACAAAATAGTTCCTAAAGGAACGGGGGCCTAAATTTACTAAACGATAGGAAGACTGTCAAAACGATAGTAAATATGCTGACTGATCATTGTAGACTAAATAGGCATATATACAACATAGGCCTAGTAGATGATGGTACTTGCAGATTTTGACAAGGACAAGGGTTCTAGTAATGGGCGTGAAGAATGCTGAACAGCTGATGATAAGCCTATTTAAGAAGGCAAAATTAAGAGGGCACCAAAAGATCGCGATAAAACAGATCTGTGAGCAACCCCAACCCTAATAATTTAATCTGTGTATGCATTTGACCATATTGATCATGACAGGAACGCAATTTTGTTGTCGTTTTGAGTTCTCTCCAAATTAAGCTAAAGCTGTATTTTCTGCACAATGACCCGCTTTGTTTTTTCTTCTTTCTTTTACTTCTTTGAACATAGTTAGAAAATAACAATAAATTTAATGAACACGAGATAGATATCTATTCAAGGACACGCTGTATATGTATAAGTTACTTTTCCGAGTTTCACCGGGTTTCGCGTACAACATTAGGAGGGTACGGTCTAAAACCACGTGCTCGGAATAATATCGGAACCCTTAACTTCTAGATCTCCTCCTCAAGACGCCGGGGCCGTCGGATTCCGTCTGCCGTCACCATTGAATAAGGAAATTCTATACAAAAGTGAAAAGTTCTCCACTCGACACCGCCCCATCCGCCCCCGAGTAGAGACCGACTGCCGCCCCCCTAGGCCGTTCCATTATGTATGTTTGCGTCCGTTGCTGACGCTCTGGAAACTCGCAAAGATCTCGGCCGGTACCCTAGCGTCTGACAGCAGACCATACGTAAGGCCTAATGGATGCTGACGGTTTCTAAGAAGAGGAATTTTTAACGCGGCCCCGCGCGCGATGCGTGGGTTGAATTTTATTGGAAGAAAATGCCGCAGCATGATATTTCTTCGTTGTTTACCGTGACACCATTAATGTATCACTGGGTTTTACAAAAATATTGTCTTCCCAATCGCTATTCAAATTGAGTTCACGAAACAGCACTGTAGAAATTACACGGTCCTGCAGTGGTCCAGAGTCACGTTCTAGCTTAGCAAAACTAGCTACTTTAGGGCAAAGAGGTTGGTACACCCGATCGTCAGATGCATTCACCATCGTTATAGGCTAGAAAGGAGGGTGATCTTATAATTTGTTTAGTTTGTTATATCTATCAAGTCAAACCTGTTTCGAAACATTAATTTTTAAAATTACTGCTTTTTAGTCGCAGTTTCATATCCATTTATTGATGACAACACACGTGAAAGAAAGTAAATAATGCTACCGGAATTTTAAAAATGCCTTTTTCAATACTGAATGTTCCAGCCTATACGTCTCTGCCCACAACTCCATCATTTATAGATAGTTTTCAATAAAATTCGGTATGTGTTATTTACTGTAAATTTGCAATTATTTAACCCATGTTATATATTGGAGAATTGTTTAAGGCTATTGCCACCGAGAGGGAACTAGCTTTATTCCCTATATTATTATTAATTTGGTAATGAAATTGACAGATATTCAAATAGTTACTCATTATTTTACGGTAGTAACAACTTACTGCATAGAATGCGATATCAAAAATTATATTATTGAATATTTGCCGTGGAGTGAAAAATATTTGTTGTAGCTTAGTTCATTCAATTGGGAACAATTTTTTTTTTTAATCCTTTACAATTTCCACTACTCTTCGAATCCAAATCTTGAATTTCACTTTGTCCTAAATGTACCACTATTTCATAACAAGTTTGAGCTCTAGTCACAGCACTGCTAATATCTTGCTCCTTATTTAAGAGCACCTTGCGACCTATGAGATTTTGTTGTATTTGCACATTTGTCCTGAGAAATATCATAGCAATTTGAAAATCCTTTTACCAATCTTGGAAAAGCGTTCTGTCAAATTATGTCTACGTAACGATTCCAACAACATTGCTGGCGTATATTTATGTACATCATGAAATAGTAATATTATACCATCACTTTTACTTGCTCTAATCATGATACAAAATCTGTCAAAGCAGATATCTCACTTTCTGTTTTGACAAATTTGTTTGTACGCATATCTTTCAGCATTCTATATCTGCCCATATTGATCACACGAATGCTGTGCCTTCGCCTGTATATCAATCTAATATCACCGAAGGGCATTATATACTGAGAGAATTTTGAATCAGATGTATATGCTGCAATTTGACATATTTCGTCTATTAAACGTCGCCCTGTAGTGTCTATTGCCCATCCTACAAGTCTATAACGCCCTTCTTCAACACCCTTGGCTGGATTTTCTTGTTTCACAGTAGGTGTTTCATTGTTTTCTTGTGAATCGTTTTGTACCATTTTCGGTGCTTATGACAATCAGTAGAATAATTTACTTAGATAAGGAAAAAAGTGGTCCGATAAGACTAGGAACGCTTACAGCAATCTTACTTATTGTTCAGACCTTTTGCGAAGATTGAATTTTTTTTATTTCTCTATTCGGAAGAGAAGTTTTAAATTATTTCAGATTTGCAGGTTTTTGTTTATGAGATTAGTATTCTTAGAGAAGAAAACTTTTAAAACCCTATATTTAAAAAAAAAAATAAACAAACTTCACAAACATTGCACCCAATAAAAAATTAGGCTTGGATGCTTACTACTTGAACCTACTTTGTGCTCAATTTCGACAAAGGAATTTCTCTATTAAATTTAATGCACACCAGCAATTTTAACTCTAGATGACACTTTTCTCTGTAGTTTATTTTTTATTTTTAAATCAATCACAACATTTTAATTTGTTTTTTACATTGACATTATAAGAGCTTGAAGATGCTTAGTTCCTACCGAAACATGTAGCTAGTATAGATAGTAATAAATCAAAATGGGAAGAACACTATTTGATTGTATTTGGAAAAATAGGGATTCTGTTTTGAGTCAATAAAAAATTAGCGGTTTTGTGTTCGCCGATTACACAATCTGTGTGTCAATTTTTCAATTATTGTGACGGGTTTGTATTTGATTGAAATTGCGTTTATACCCCGTGTTGTTTTTACAAAAACATCATCCCCATAATCTGGATTTGCTCGAAGGTATTCTATAATCATAATGTCATCAATAAATTCTGGTCAGTAGCTGTTTCAAATTCAAGATCTAATGGAAGTTGTCTACGTAAAATAACTTATTTGGAATAAATCCTATAATAATAATAATAGTCTTATAAAACTCATCTTAATATTTTTACCGACTACATATTTAGTACTTAATAGTTGCATAATGTATTTAAATCACAGTTCATGCCCAATGTAAACACAATTATTAAATAATTATACTAAATATCTTAAACACTAACATGGACCAAAACCCATTAAATGATACCTAACTTTAAAGATTGAGATAGTCAACATTCATTGAATACTTTAACATTTAATATGAGAGTTTATATCCAAATTTAAATGTGTGAAGTATTTTCACGCGTGTTGTTATTCTAAAAAAAAGAAACTTTTTAACATAGCTAGTTAGACAATTTGAAATGTTTCAGTTTTGTGTTGTAAGGAAAGTCTACATCTTTTGCAATTAAAGAAACAACAGTTACTTAATCAAAGATAATCAAAAATTATAAAAATGGTGATTTTTGCATCCTCTCACCGCACAAGCAGACATTTTATACAATTTAGCGATTTATACAAAATTTGTACAAATATGTATAATGACCAGTATTTATACGTAGATACACAAAATAAAATACAACTTAATACAGAAACTATATTTAAAACAAAAATCGTCAACAAAACAATAAAAACAAAATAATGAAAAATAAACGTTTATAATATTACACACTTAATCAAACATTACAGTGTGTACGCTTCGAAAAATATAAAAAATAAAATGGCTGTCTGATGACGCGCGATGGTGATGCGCAGAAAAGTCTTATTTTCGTACCTCTTGTGAGCATACCTAATATACACATACCATGGTATCTAGTATCGTATCAGTGTTAGTCTAGTCTTGACGTGTGATGGTACAATTCTCCATTAACGTTTTACGCACTGTAAATGTAATACAATATCGGGGGTAGAAAATCTCAGAAACGCTTGATATATTATTACGCAAAACATTCACAATTTTCTACTGCTTCGCCAGCAAATACCCTAATAACTATGGATAACAAATAACCAGTCCCAAATAGCATTGTTAATACGAACATCATCGATTTCTCGTGAGTAAAATACTACTAAATACGGAATTTATATTCCAAACCGTATTATGTATCAAGGCCGTCCGCTAACTCCGAAAACGAACTCGCCAAAACTTTCCGATATTCATCCAATACTTTGCCCCATATCTCCGACATCTACGTCAAATATTCCGATGAATAGAACCTGAGACCGTGGAAGGAAGTCGATGTGCCTGCCAGCAACATCTCATACAGTATTCAACACGGATCATGGTCAACTTTAATGTGGCCATATCCGCCGATCGGAATATGTATGTGTCGGTACGTAGGAGAGGGCGAACGGGGGACGCCCCGGAAAAGAAATGGGACGGGTCCGGTTCGATATCTTCAGAATGCATACGCGGAGCGTAGAAGGTGTGCTGTCAGAGAGAAAGAGAGGGCGGTGAGATATTGGAGGATAAGTTAGTTTTATTAGATTTCAATGTAAAAAGAGAGGATAAAATATTGGCGATTTAGCTGAGAGGAATTGGCGCTTAATGTAACTATTGATTAGAGAAATATGGTACCATTTTTCCTAAGTAATACCACCTACCACAAATAGAATTGTAACAATTGTATTAGGAGATAATTAAGGACAAATATGCAACATTAACATCTTATCAAAAGCCACTTAGGTTTATTATTATTAATTAATCCCACTTTAAGCCAAAATTTGTTTTAAAGCTAATACCAATACCCCATTATTTAAACAGTCATTTTCATTATATAATTTTGTTTAAATTTATGCTAAAAAATGCCATAATTTTACATTAGATATAATCTTCTTTTATGAAAAAACGGATTGACTACACATATATTGTTATATTATGGCTCAAGGCTGACTCTTTCCTAGAACATCTGAAAACGATCTCATTCAGCAAGATATTAAAAAAAAATCTTAAGGTGAGATTTTTTTTTATTCACAGTTAAACAAAAGCAAATATCTCCGTCGGGTCTGAGTTTACTTGCTAGGTGAGCCTGAATATCTTACATACATCAATTTTCTAAAATTCACGTCAAAATGGTCACTCATTTCTTCTGTTTCCAAAAGGCTATAGCAAAATTCTAGACTCCAACTATGGTATTATGTCAAAAAAGAATCGTCCACACTAATGCTCCCGATCTTTCGCGTCAAAGGCACAAGTATGTAACCCCCCAAATAACGCCTCTGGCGCGACCAAATCTAAATCTTCATAAAAATCGCGTGGACATGCTTAATATTAAAAACCAAATCATGTCATGCCAGTTGTCTTCGCAAAATAAAAATTTAGTAATTTTTGAAAATTTTAATTTTTCTAACAACTTTCTTCTTCCAATTCATAACAATTCAAATCGTTTAAGGGGGTCACTACATATCTTTATCCATATGGGAAAACCGTCATTACGTATGTCCCTTTTTCTCAGAAGCGCCGTATCTGATCTAATCGACTTTTTACACACGTTATCTAGTAGTGTCTCAACAGTTTAAGTGAAAGATTTCATAAAATTTCTAAAGACTTTTTTTTAGTTATACAAAATCGATGTTTTCTTCGCTTGTGCCTTTTCACATACTTGTTCGCAACCTGTTCAAAGTATCGCGATATATTTTTTTTCTAAATGTAGAATTACATAGAGATTATACTGAATAAAGCGTTTTTTAAAATAAACTTCTGCTCTTTAAACAAAACAAAATCGAAAATTTTAAAAAGTGAGCGAAAAAAATATCGATTTTATAAAAGTCATAAAAAAACGTCTTTAGAAATTTTATGAAATCTTTCACTTAAACTGTTAGAACAATACTAGATAACGTGTGTAAAAAATTCAGACACGGCATTTCTGAGAAAAAGGGACATACTGCTGTGTATTAATTGACGTAAAAAAAAAACTAAACTGAATTTAAAAATGAAAAAGAAAAAAATATTAGCTAGCTCAACGGAAAAGATTTTAAATAAAACAAAAGAACTATTAATCTCAGAGTTACCCTCGCGAATTAAAACTTTAATCTAACCACGAAAAGTAAATTGTGAGTGAATGAAATCAGACTTTCTTAATTACACGAAAAATTGTAAAGCTTTAAAATAAAATAAAAGAACAGATTTTTTTAACCCAGTGAAGCTACTAAACAATAAATTTATTTTAACAAAATGGGCTAAAATTACAATTGTGCAGAAAAAAAACCCTGAACAGAAGGTTCTGGCCTAAAATAAAAACTGCACTAGACTCTAATTTAAAATAGGACAATGCTATTTCCTATGCAAAGCAAAAAAAAGGTTCTATTTGTTCAGGAAGATTATTCAATATACACTTTAATATATTAACAGTTATTACAAAAAATATTCCTTGATTGACTATAATTAAAGAAGAATATAAAATTAAATTTTTCAATACAAAGTGGCGACAATGATTAAAGAAATCTGTGTACTCACGTCAATAGTGGAACAAGGAAGTCTTTAACAAAATCCTACAATTGTTTTTCTTACAAAAATCCCACTCTTATAATTCGTAGAAGGCAGACGTAGAACATTACAACAATATTAAATAGAATACACATTAAATCAGCACCAGCGAACAATAAACATTCGAATGACTGGATTTATTAAAAAAAATTTAACACTACATAATCAAAATCATACAATAAACTCTTAAACTAAAACTGTACAAAACAAAGACAAAATTGTGAAAATTCTCTGTAAATTGAAAATCAGCTGTTCAAGCAAACAACAACCATAATATGCAACTTAAAATACACTCAGCGATAAATGGGTTGTGTAAATCACAGCAATACGTAATGGCGGTTTTCCCATATGGATAAAGATATGTAGTGACCCCCTTAATGCATCGATACATCAAGTAATAATTTTCTAACTTCAACTTTCTCTTGCCCTTGTTGATTAATTTTAAATCTTGCTAAGAATGGCTTTGTTCCGTATATTTGATGGTGAATCGTTGATATATTGCAATAAATAAAACTCTTCTCAACTAAACCTAGATAATTTCACTTAATCTTTCTTTCATCTATATTCCATTATTTTTCTGCACTATCTTCTTGTAAAAAGATTGGTAAACCTTCTAATCCCCTGGACAATTTAAAAATGTAAAAGGTAGTTCCTGCTTTATCTTATCAATTATATCCTTATATTTCAATAAAGCGTTAGAAATGTGTTCGCTGTCGCTCTCCCTGGGTGGTAGGGTTTCTGTATTATGTTCTCCCAATTCCATTTTATTTAACTCCACATATGCTTAGAATATCCATTATATATTACTCGACGATCTTTGCTAAAATAACTCATATGCTCTGTGTTGTGTTATGTTTTCGTCGATATAACATCACAAAAACATCTGAATAATTTTGAGTTAGTTAGGCGAGGAAATGTAAACAAGTGACCCATGTACGTACGTGTAACTTAAAAACTAAATATATGCAAATCTGAAGGAATTTAGAAGGACGTTAGTATTTATATTTAAGTAGATAAGTATTTCCGATAAGAACTTAACGTATTTTTCATTTTAAAATGGCTTCTAAATTTGTGTACATTAATTTTTTTGTGTCGGTATTATTTTAGTTAGGGCCCTTATTATAATCGCCGTTTAAACCGTAGATCAATAATCTTCGGTTTAAACTTCACTTTAGACTTCGAATCGATATAAATAAAAAAAAATAAACTGGATTTTGCCATATTTAATCCTTAAATCGGGATTGTAATAATGACCCTTAGCAAATTAATAAAGTGGAGGATAGTGAGGGGTGGAGAAGGAGTGGGCCTGTGATTGACTTTAAGAGCTGATTCCTGAGGTTATTTTGATCATCAAAGTTCATATGAGTATATGTCCAAAACTGTTTAGTTTTAAAGTTATTGAATGTTTAATAAATAAATTATGAACTATGACTAAAAAGATATAATATCAGAGTTGGTTCTTTAAAAACTATTGTGTTGAGAGAGAATTGTTTATTTGTCATTTCAATATTTGTCAATAGTTGTCAGAGTATTCATTCAGTTTATTGCCAGTTTCTGTTTTCTAAAATGAATTACACGAATGCTGAGGTGTGTGATATGCATTTCATTTACGGTTTTGCCAATGAAAATTCGCGTGCTGCTAGAAGTCTTTATGAAGAACGATACGCGAACCGTACCATCCCGCATCATTCAATATTTGCATAATTTCTTTTAAATTACTCATTTAATTAAGTAACATTTAAAAAAGTAATATAGGTATATGAATAATTTTTATCTAGTAGGCTATAACTTTGACATTACAATAAATTACACTGCGTGACACGATTTTCGTACCTGAAAAACGGATTACTATTATGGTTTTCAATTAGTTACAATATGTAAGCAGTGGATGTTTTTTGTTTCTATCACGTCTTGTTTTTGAAGTATACACTGATGGCATTAGATAGGCTATGCCAATTCTGGCACAAAATCTTGGAATTTTCAATGGGGGTAGAGTTCACATTTTATCCCCTCATAGATACAATATGCATATTTACATGTCACTTCGTGCTCGTAGCGACAGATTGAAATATTCTACCTGATATACATACCGGGTGTTCAACCTAAGATGCAACGGCCCATAGCCGATTTATTATTGCTTTTTTGGAAAAATGTTTCAAATAAATGTTGTCTGGAATCATATTCTACACATTTTAAAATTAGTTTCAGTAATGGCGGACTTCCGGTTGTACCGGAAGTAGATACTTTATTATTTTAAATGGAACACCCTGTATATTACTGTATTTTTGGATTCCTCGTTAAATTTAAATAACAATACGTTAGGCATACATGGGCTAAGTTGTACCGTTTCCGAATTACATGACGTTTTTTCGAAAATAATGACATTTGCAATGTCTGCGGTGTTTTCAAATATCTCCGGAAATACGAAAGTTAGAAAGATGCGGTTTTTAGTTTTCTCTTAATTATGAAACAGCACACGTCTTTTATTTTAAAATTGTTGCGTTTACATTACAGAATTATTAAATAGGGCTCTGTAATTTTCGAACTCTAAAATCATGGATAACTTGATTTTTTTTAAATTGAATGGTATAGCAATTTTTACATAAATGGATGTAAAATTTGATTTTCTTTCGATTTTATACGAGTGTCATTGTGTCTATCTCCAAAGGTTTTGGAGATATTCGCGATTTTTCAGTTTTTCATGATAGATACGTATTGCGAAGCGCCGGCCACCTTCCCCTCGCATTTCACCAGGCTTGGGACTAATTAACAAAACAAAATAAGTTTTGTCGTTAGTTTTAATTTTTTGTCGTTAATTTAATCGAATTATTGATAATTAAATAAAGCAATGTGTATATTTTTTAAGTTTTTTACCAATAATTATTAGTTACCGTACCCAAAAAACAATACGTGATAGAAAAAAAGTACATAGGTGTTCTTATTAAGCGATTTGTATAAATAAATAAACAGGAAAAATTTAAGTGGGTACTTAATTTTTTTTTTAATTTGTAACGTAGTGTTATTATTGACACTAAATATTATTGTTTTGTGGTCGGAAAGGTAAACGTTATCGGGCAGTCTGTAAGCAAAATGGTGGAAAATTTTGAAGGAGTTTATGTTATCTGGAGGTCTTGAATGTATTCTATATTCAAGAACAATACGAAAGAATTTTATCAATAGTAAAAGAGAAACTGTGCTAAAATCAACGTCTTTTACTTCGGTCAGTCGTAAATTAAAGACTAATAAAATTTTTGCGCTTTTTCATCGATTTGTTTTATTGTGTTTATTAAAATATCTTGTGAAATTCGTACATCTTTCTTACTACGAACATAATAGAATGGAAAACACAATCTGCCATCGCAACGGCATCAAATTTGGTTTTCCCCCGATTTCCTGCACGACTAGCCGTCAAGGAATATGGAGAAGCGTTCGGATTTTATTTCTAGTTAAACAAAGTATAGCAAACAAACACATAACAAGCATCAGAGTCCGCAGGACGGACTGTCATTGTAGGAATGCAATAGTAAATCAAGATTGGATTTCAACCCCTACCCGACCGAGGAAGCCGCGGCGATGGAAGTGGGGTGAAGAACTGCTCTACGGTGCGGCAGCTAGTCTAATCTCGACCTCGCACACTCGCACTGAACCGCCGCCAACGCCATCTAACAACAACAGTACGGACAATTCAAACTCCGGACAATGACGTGTCCGATCAAAGCCCCGGACTGCTACCGTCGCTCTCGGCGTCCTTATCGTACGCGCTACGCTCGTATCGTCTCCTCTCCGTCGCACTAGGGATACTTTCTCTTCGCCCGACACATACACACCTACCTCCGTTCTCATTCTACAAATTGAAAAATACTCATTAGTTGGATGCTTCGCACCGATTGTCGGCGTCCAAAAAAATCGGAAATTAAAGAAAGAAAATGCTAGGTATTTTCACTTTGTCGTCCGCGCTTACTGGATCTCTCGTTCTCTCCCACTCGACGGTGACAATGACGATTCTAAATTACGGAAGGGAACGATGAGCTTTGTTCAGAGCCGATAAGGTTTGGAGGACAAATTGTTATACAGATGACTTTAAACAAGTCAAACGAAGTACATATAAGCATGTAGAAGGCTATGTATTTGGAAATTGATAATTTTAGCAAAGTAACTAATCATCACTCTAGAGGTGTAGCGATCTTAATTGTATAGATTTATATAACACCATTTCTTTCTTGTTACTTCATTTGTACTTGAACTCATCACCTCATCATTTTTTTTAAATAACAATCTGTATTGTTCTGATTATCGCTTTCGGTAGCAGTTTTATTCTCATTTGAACGGTATAAAATTTTCAACAAGTTGCCGATCGTTTATTGCATCTAAATGTTTCTTTGGTTTAGTTAAAGTTGAAACTATGGTTTTCATTATTTATGTGTTTTTTAAGGGAAGTGATATTTGTTGAATATTTATGTTCTTTAAGTCTTTCTGTTAAATGTTGTTTGGTTTGCCCAATGTACACACCAACACAATCATTGCAAGGTATCTTATGCACTATGTAAGTTTGTTTCTCCAATGGGGTGTTAAAGTTTGGTATATAAAAATTTTAAATTATTATAATTTTGGTCACAGTATATTACACTAAGGACATGCTCGCAAAAATCCATTGTTATTGAGTGGTCCGTTTTGAATGGCCTTCAAGCCCAGTTGCCATTTTGTAAAGCTGTTGCCGGGAATTTTCAAACGTGTACAAAAATTTATTATTTTAAAGGAAGTAAAAATAGATTAAAAAAATACACAAATTTATGCGTTTTTTATTCTGATTTTGTTGCAAATATTTATGAACAGTTTATAGTAATAAAAAACACGATTCCAGTAAAATAATGTTTGATTAAGTGATGCATATACTTGCAAGTGTTTTACGATAATTATGTTCATATTCTTTCCTTTTTGTGAAATAAATCTTTGTTTATATTTTTATAGTGTAAAATATTCTTCCAGGAATAAATATGTTGTGGTTCTTTCTTAAATAAATTAATAAAAATGCAACAGCATCGGTGGAAAGGGACTTTCAAATTTCTGACACGAATACACAATAACCTTTAATTAGGGTTCAAGAGTTATGACTATATCGTTCTGTGCGATACAAAGATTGTTCCTTTTTATTCGACTACTTCATTTCTAACATCCGACCTTGCACTGGTTTGTCAACAATAATGTCCGGGAGTGCGCAAGTGGATAGAGTTCAAACGTAGACTATATAATATCGAATTGTCTATAATGTGAATAAATGCGATTAAAATTTATATCAGTATAATGCAATTCAAACCAAAATCACATTATTTTAAAAAGTGAACATAAAATGAATTAGGTTAGTTATTGTGATAAATAGCAATCTAGCTTAAAATGTGTATCTAAGAAATAAATTGATTTAATATGACTTAAGAATCTCTGCACAATGACAATAGTTCTTCTTATTCATGTACTTTCTTAATTCTTGTCGTGTCATATATATTAGATTCATTCGGAAATCCCAAGAAACTACGACCATCGTTAGCATCAAAATTTATCTTGCGAAAGTGACTGACGCTACAACATGATACCCATTGGTGTCTTCTTTCGTGGTTATTTGAGTGATTTCACTTAAACCTAACAATATAATATATAAGAAAGTATGTAAATGTTATGGCCACTGGCCACCGATCTTACCTTTTACACAAGAATATCATAGTTCATTAAATGTTTTTAAAACTGCAGGGGTAATTCAAAACTAATAAAATACGTAAAATAAATAAATAAAACAAGTAAATCATGTAGATTAAACGGATGAGTAAACTAATTTGTGTAGATACGAACGTAAACAATAACAAACTGCCATTTTGGGAAGCTGTTGTTTGTGTGAAGTTAGGTTTAGAAATTTAGACCGCTATAACTCATCCCTTGTTCTTACTCAGCGTACTCTGTTTTGGTGTGCAACTCTAATATTTAGTGGGGATAAAATTTTGTTGAAATTTATAATGTAAAAAGATGTCATGTACTTTGACATTTGTAATATCTCAAATTTCGTTTTTTTTTTGTCCCGCTACTGATTTTATTCGAAACATAATTTCATAAACGCGGCACAACCATAATATGATGTTAAATTATTGAATGACAATCGTTTTGGATCTCTTTGTATACCTAATTAATAATTAAACAGTGAGATAAATTATGAAAAACGACGCTTAAGTTGACAGTTTTGAACAAATATTTGACAAATTAAACTTGCTAACCGCCATATTCGTAGTTCTTCCAAGGCATACTTTTCCTTAAGGTTCTCCTTGACATAAAATTTTTTGTCTCATAGGCCACATTTTTTCCCTTAAGGTTACCTTACATAAGAAAAATCTTAAGGTAACTCCGTAGGTACCTTAAGGATACCTTAGGAAAAAATACTTGATATAAATTTGACACATGTTGCCATTTTGGATGTCATTAATCATTTATTAAATTAATTAATCGGATGCAATGGCAGATATAGAGGATTTTTTTGGATTATATGAATACAAAATATGATATATATGAAATAGACAACCGAAACGGTATATAAGGGATGCATAAAAATTCCCTGAAATACTATAGTAACGCAGAATTTAGAAAGAGGTATTGTTTTTTTAAACAAATAAATATTCCATACATTTTATTGCCGCTTGTTAAGGACGATTACCGAGCATAGAAAATCCTGATCGTTTACCCATATCACTATTACTATTTTGAACTCAACTTCTAGTGCTTTTTTTTGTCACTGATATACAGTTTCAAGGTATGTAAGTAAATTTTTATGGAAGTCCTACAAGATTGTGTTACCAAATATTATACTACTATACATATTTATAATGTATTTGCCTAACATACAATAGTTGATACATGCAGATTCGAGGTTTATCCGCATCATTCAAAAACTTTTAACGCTTGCTAAAAAAGACAAGGGAGTTTGTATGAATAACCGATCGTAAACTGCCAACAACAAATTTAAAATAAATACCATATATATGGAAGATTATGAACAAAAAGTAACACGTGAAGCTATTATAGTCAATGTGGTACGCAGCTGATTTTATAGCAATATCATTTAATAGAATTCTATTCATCAATTCTAGAGGAAGCATCCTGGTCCGAGAATAGCCGAAGTGAGTCGATATTGTGACTATGAAATAGAGAGTTGTTTAAAGTATAAGATCCCCCTACGTAAGTCATACTTTTCCTTAAGATTTTTGCATGTACTATGAATATAGGAGTAAGTCAATTCACGATTGTGACGAGTAAATATTTAGTTAACTTAAACAAAATTTGGTATTATCAAATAAATCGATTTTGCAGGATAGAGGTCTCCTGTTCTAATTATTCTGTGTTAGGAAGTAAAATGTAAGAATGTTCTTCAGATAATATAATTTTGTTTTACCACGACGAATATACCCTACTTCCGTTCCGTATGCAGAACACGTATTAGACATAAGATCTGTGGGGTCTAGGCTCATGCGTCCTGCGTTATTAATCAATCAGTGACTAAATTAAAAATTGACAGTGTAATTTGTTAATTTAACACCATCGGACAAAATTCTTTTACACTTATTATGAGGTCCGGTATTTCTCAGGTAACAACCGATGATACCAGCTTAAACGCTGAGATAAACCGCATTCGCAAATCTTTCACAAATGGTGAAGTTTGAAGTTTGATTAGCTTGTTTTAACATTTAAATTTGCTAATTTAGCAACCACACCGAAGATGATTATTATATGAGTCAAATTTGACATTTTTACTTATGATTTAACAACATTACAAAATATAAAATTTTACTAGAATTGTAAGTCAAATTTTAAAGAAAGGTAAGATAGACAAAATGACAAAAAAGAAGACTGGACTACTGTCAGCTGACTAGGACAATGTTAAAAATTAACAGGTCGAACAGTGTATGATTGCCCCTACAAGTTTCAAAATTATATTCCTAGTAAAATTTCGAAAAATTCTAATGAGCCGTTCCATTGGGACATCCTGTAGAATTCCGTGGCATTTGTTAGAAAAAACGCTATCTAAGATTTACATTTAATCCCGCCCTTATGTCGGGTGAATACGAAGACGTCCCGAGAACGGTATTTCAACGCTATTATTTTAAGCTAGCGGCCAGCGGTCGGCCCTCCCCATTTCGCTTATGTTCCCGCATATATCTCCCGGATTCCCATATATTCTGGCGGTCGCGGCCACCTGCGTTCCAACTCTCCCAGTATAATAATCATGTCACATAAAACAAGAGAGCTATATAGGAACGAGGAGAGATATCGAAAGCGTGCGCGTCACGTTTGCCGACGCGGCGTTTGATACGTGGCAGGAGAGACTCCCCGACCGGTAGCATGCATGCTACGAACCACAAATGTCTCTGTCGAATATTACATATTGAATTTTAACCACATGGGAATTGCGTAAAGGTATGATGATAGCACCATGCCACTATCTGAATTTGCGTTTAAAGGCGAATGATATATCTTAAATATTTTTGAGAGAAAAGCGTAATTATGATTTGTGATTGCAAAAGCGAGAAATACACTTTTACAACAATATTAAATTGCTTTTATTTACAATTTCCCAGTGGCGGCTCGTGAGTTATGAAAGAGGTTGGGCACAATATAAGAACTTGTCTATTTTTTGTACATAAAATCCATTCTCCTATTTTTCATGCTGGAAAAGACGTCTATGACTTTGTTGTAAAAATGCGTTCGGTAGATCCTCTGACATTGTGCTTCTCAGAAAAGTTTTAATGCGTTTGAGGGTGGAAAAACATCGTTCACATACTGCTGTTGACAAGGGGGTTGTACAAATAATATCCAACAGTTTATATGTTTCCGTCAAAACTTTTTTTAAGTTGCTGTGTATTATGAACACTAAAAGTGGCAAAACACCACCTACATCTACGTCACACATGTTCTCGCGCTCATAAAGTACTGAAAGTTCACTTTTCAATTTTACGCTGTCCAACATAGGATAAGAGTTTTCATTTTTTTATAGACATAATTAACCGACGCAAAATATGACGATTTTTTCCACATCTTCGTTGTATTTAATTTTATGTCGCAAATAAGCACTGTCTAACTATTCACGTATGCCCAATTTCCCTAAAACATTAAAATCCACGCATGCATTCATGTGAGAAACGGAATTTTCGTGTTTCTTTGCCCTCTCTTCGATATGCTTTAAATCATTCCATCCTTGTTCATTCCACGCACTGACCTTTTTCTTAAAAATTAAGCAAATAAAACAAAATAGTTTATTTGTTAGTGAACTAATATTTTTATTAAATATTCTATTGTAAGTTTGAGTTTTACTTGTGGAAGTGTAGTTTATTTTAAGATCAGGAATAGATCTTCCTTTCTCTTTAATTAAAAGTTTTTCCGCAAATGAGAGCGGGTTTTTTTTTAAGATTTTGCAGTCAATTAACTTCCATCATTAATAATAAACGTCACTTCAAGCCTTTGAAATCACACATGCACGGTACGCGTTGAAAACGATGCAGTCGCAATGAATGCAAGACGTTAACTGGGGACACGGCCTTACGTGCCCCGAAGCGACCGTATAAGGGCATATAGCGAAGATAAACGGAGTCGTCCGATTCATACTCCAAATAGGTACATCGGAAAGAGTGCCCCGACACATAGTTCGCTTCGCATAGCGTTCGCATATACGCTAGCGTCTGCGGTGCGGAAGGAAACTTTGATACCATCGTTATAAAAATACGTAAAAATAATAAATTAAAATAATGTACTGCATTACATGCGAATTTCTTTCTGTGTTTATCTTGGTGGTTGGGTGGGCAGGTGGCCTTGTGCCCTTTAGTACCAGCCGCCACTGTAATTTTCAGAAAAGTGCATGTCAGTGACAGTCGAGTCAGTTTTTCTACTGTTTCATATTGTTTTAATTGAATTATTGTAACCTTGACCATATTTAGATGAGTCCATCTCTACTGGAATCGCTAGTTCAGAAAATGCTAAAACAGGTGCAGTCGTCAATAAGTGTTTTAATTGCGCTACTGCCTGATCGTGTAAAATTCTAATTCAAGCCCAAATCTTCTCTGATTAAATTTCTCAAAAGGATGCTTATTTTCGATTGTTTTGAAATAAATTTTCCAAGAAATTTGACCATACTAAATAAACGCAACACATCTGACTTATTTTGTGAAACAAGCATGTTTAATAATGGGTTTATCATAATTTTTGTTTGCTCCTACATGCTGTTTATAAAATAATTTGTCCATAAATTTCAGGCTCATTGACTTAAACTGGTTATCAGACGTGTTAAATTTAGCACTGCATTTTAACGCTCTCTCTAATACAGCATTTAAATTTTGATCACATTCTTCATCTGTTGAACAACTGATAATTAAATCATCAAAGTATATTTCTACGCCTTTCATGTCCTAGGTTTTCTTTTCGAAATATCTCAGGCGCAGAAAAAATTCCAAAGGCAAGTCTGCAAAACTGGTAAGATGCAAACGATGTGCGAAATATACAAAGATCTGCACTATTATCATCAATTCCAATCCGAAAATGGCCATCATTCACATTGAAAATCGCAAAATACTTTGGCTCAAAATATAACCTCAGACCGCGATTCCTTCTTTCTATAATAACAAGCGGATTAAGCTATTCTGATGACTTGTAGATTTTTCTAATGATTCCTTGAGGTTGCAGCTACTTTCATTAAATTTATGTGCGGAAGTGCAGCAAATGAGAAATTCTTCTTATGTACTGAAAAAAATGGATTAAGTAAAGTGTTTACTTGATAAAAAATCATTTACAATAGATAAAGTTTTACTTGCAACTATTCTCCTCAATTAATACCTGCAACTAAAGCCAGTTTCCTGAATGCAAGTTCTTACTGTAAATAGTGCTCTTATTAACGTCTATTATACAGCGTACCTGACAAATACTTGTGTAATAATCGTAATTAAACTGTTGATATGTGGTAAATAACGTATTACTTGTGACTATTGGTACTGTATCTAACTACAGCATATACTTAATACAACTACAATAATACTAATTGCTATTAAACTCATGCATTTTCATAAATAAGTAGTAACTTGCCACTAACTATGATTATTTGAGTTTTGCTGCACCTCGTGTGTTTTTGAGGAACCTTGGTAAGTGGTCTTACCGTGTCTTACCGTCATAACTAGTGTTGAATAACGTACACGCGATGGACAGATAAATCTCCCGTGCTTAATAAAGGTGTTTGCTTTTTAATACCGGATAATACCTGTGTTAGAAGTTAGAAATAGAAGAATTACTTTCATCTTGGGGCTTCAACTCCACTACTTAAATGAATTTTACAGAGGTAACATACGTAGATCATCTCTTTTGATATCACAAGTAATCCAAATAGCTTGTATTAATTATGAAGGTGTGATAGTCATTCTAGAATAGTTCACTCATAACAATATATCTACTTGACATGGGCAAATCTTTTACTTACCGCAACTGTATATATTCTTTGGCTTAACTACTTCAGTTTAATTATCATCAGTAACTTCATAAGTTACCGGTATGAAACAGACCGTAAGTAACTTAGATTGCTTCTTGTTAGTATCAGTGTTTAGGATCTCTTTTTTACTAGTGCTAAGTAATTTGTGATTTTCTCCCCTATTCAGCTGAACTTTTTACTTACGATAATTATATTTTTATTTATGATTATTATTTTTTTTTCTCAGTGTGGGTTGCACACATGGGACAATTACAGTCCCGTAATTTGCATTGGTTTCGATATTATCAAACAAGACCCACGTAACAATCTATGTTGTGTCGCTTCAACACAAATGCCCATTACAATTCAGTCTCTAACCAAATCATCTTGCTTTTCATACTCTATTGATCTTAGGTACTGACTTTCCAAATTCCATAACAAAATTATCACAGATGACCATCTCTTTACGCGCAATATATTAAATTTGAATCTGTCAAAAATTATATTCTTTTTATGCGCACAATAATCTTCAAATTTTGCATTAATATCATTTTATTCATTAAAGTGTTTCTTTATGAGGAAATGAAAACCAATTGTATAATTCTAAACCATTGTCACCGATTAAATTTAAGAATTCTACAGTTTTCTTCAAATCTGTTTTTTCAGCTAAATCAGTCACTGCCACAAATAAGTAAAATTTCTACCAAAAAACGAAGTACTAGCCCAAGTACTTCGTTTTAATATTACCATGTCTTAAGATCAACTCATCAGCAGACCTGACACCATGTATTTATGTTATTAAAATATAAAATAACCAGGAATAACTACTAAGATTATCAATAAGTAACTTCCTTTATTTTTGAACAACTGGCAATAATATAAATATGATTGCAACTAAGGCAGAAATACATTATAACACATAAAGTAGATACCTACATATATTGTTTGTATGATGATAATGTCAATACTTCCTTTACATTAGATATTAGTCTTAGAGATAATCAATACCATACAGCTGCTTTAACGTACACATATATTACTTGCTTGAATGCAATAAAATCATTGTTAACATCAATAATAATAATATTTACTTAATAATATGGAAATTTTAGTTCGCCATAAATTTAGCATGCTATTGAAACAATTATTAATTTAGCACAACGCTCTTCTTGCTTCACTCTGAACTACGTCTCTCGAGTATCAAAATATTGACCGAAAAGGAACGAACGAGAAACGTACAGGATAGCAATCTATCACGGGGAATGAATACATTGTCGGAACGACCAGTATATATGTACCAATATGTATGTTATGTACGGTACCTACGTCGGGATATATACGAGAAATAGCTGCAGGGTCCACGGATTTAGGGATCGTTTTATGTTGCAATTTTCCGGCCCTCCAGTCATTCCGGCATTAAAGTAGATGACGGGAGGTCATAGGTTAAACTATCGCAGAAAGAAGGAACGCAGAATCCATACAAGATACGAGAGTTGATAATTCACTTAATGATTATTATTTTCTATTGGAATTTATTATAAAACTGACCAATGTAATGCTGTTTTTATGTTTTTGCTTTTTATTATTTCAGATTTAAAAGCTATTTAAAATGTAATCTGACGCCAACTTATAATGGACAAACATATTTGCCATAAGGAAATTCTATACAGGCAACAGGAAATTCGCTAAAACTGTTTTGACGTGTTAACTTTAATAAGTGATTTCCAACGCCACCTACACTAAAATACTAAAACATATTTACATAAATATCAAAATACTATTGTCAATACAAGCACGTTAAGTTTTTTTACTTATATAAGCACATATTTTATGTGCATCAATATTAGGAAAAAGAAAAAAATAAGCTAAGCTAAATAAACGTTTTAAAATTTGATAGACTTGAATAGTATATTGTTAAAAGCAGTGGAAACATGAAAGGTACAACTTACAAAAAATTCTGTATTATTATAGTAATTTAACCCGATAGAAAAACAATTTGTAACCATGTTTTAACAATATTTTGCTTTTTTCTTATCTTTTAGTCGTGCTGTTGTTGCAATTTCAGAACACACCGTAAATATTTTTACAATTACCATAATACCATAAGTTACTTTTACAGCTCCCCAATGTTTGCCTTTGCATGTAGCACTTTTTTATCCCCGGCTAACCCTCGTTCGTCCTGCGTCCAGCACGATATCCCCAAGGACCGCAAACCACTACCAAAGGCGGAAAAAAACGACACTAGCCGTTACACAAGAAAAATACTTTGAATGTTATGATAAATCGTCCAGAAAGTGTTTTTGATGAAATTAATGTTCAAACATACATACGCAATGATCCCTTAAATAACAAGATCTTTTTACGTTTGTATTTCAGGGTGAAGTAATTAAGAATGACTCTTTTTTTATTACAAAAGAAAATAAATAAATATCATTTTAAAAATACATTCTTTGATTTTTATTTTTATTTAAGATTTAAATTATAAACAAATAGTAATTCAACGATGTAATCTTCGAATATCTCCAGAATTAGGAATTGTATAGTAACATTTTGATAAAATAAAATTTCTCTGACTGCTGGCGCCATCTGCCGAAAGCGCCTTGAACTGTATTAATAATGACAAAGTCATCCGATATTTCAAAATGCATCATACATGCATCCAAAAGCATTGTTCTTAATTTTATTGATAATAAAAAATAATTTAAATTATGCCACACGTATATATAAAAAAAATACGAAGAGAATTCATTTAAGCTAGCAACACGTAATTTATTAATTAATGTTTAAAATAGAGGAAGGAGTAGCACCTTTTGAAGTGCTAAAAGACGTACGGGTTCATGTTTATGTATAAAAAAATTATTCAAAACAGTTACTTATGCTTAGGTACCTATTGAATTGAATACTTTAACATTTACAATTATAAGTATCAAGAAATATCACATGAAACAATTTATCTATATGTATACTTAATTGAAAAGCATATGCAAAATTCCTTTCCTAAAGTAAAAAAGAAGAAAACTAGAACTAGAAAACTAATCAACTAAACTCATAATTTTGAAAAAAGCATCAAGTACCAGCAACACAATAAACACATAATTATCAAAAACGTTAAACTCGGCTGCTTCTCAACAAAATTCTTGCATTACAAGAAGAATAGATACCTAGTCATGGAATTACAACTGTTTTGTGCATTTGTGTAAAGCACCAGAAGCAAATGATTTAATGATTGAGCTTTTTTTATGAAAATTCATACTATTTTTTATCCCTACAAAATACAGGTAAAAATCACAACACTCACCAAAATCACAGAGAAAATAAAGCTATGATATCCAAGATTTCACATTTATTAAGATCACCTGCCCCACATGACTGCCAGCACGAAACTAAATTTAAATCGAGCATCTAAAGGGTGTGCTCTGAAGATTTTAAAAGGGGTGGAGCATATGTAAAGTTCACTCAAGGGTTGCCCGAGGAAAACTGCCTGCGAATAGATCCTTGCGAAGCTGAAATGGTGGGGACCGAGCGATTGGTATGGATTTTTCTCTGCGTAGAAAAGAGACTGCACGCATATGCAGTCCCCTAGCCAATACAACATTAAAAAACAACCCTTCTTTAAATAAAAGGGGTGAGAACCCTTTTTTCTGCTCCTCTTAAATGTGAACCTTGCCTATCAATAAAAAAAAAAGGAATTGAGATGAATATTGCTGTAATATTCCCCCTTCGGATGGTGAATTAATACCAGCAAAAACACTTCATTGAGAAGTTATAATAAATTAATTAGTAAAAACTTCCTTTTTGTAAAGCCATCCAGAAAATCCTAAAAAATATACCATTAATTTGAAACACGCATTAAAAAAAGAGGGCACAATAAAAATTATTCTACACTGAAATAAAATTGTGAATTAGCAGCTAACCCTACCAATAAAAAAATTCGCTAGCCTTTGAGGAAGGGTTGATTTTTTCAGCAGATGTTTGAAAAGGGTAGCGCGAAGTAACTTAAATAGTAGGGTTAAAAAATAAATACTGCACGTGCAAGGCGCGTGTGACATTCAATCGCTTGTAAATTTGGGAACAACAAAATAACGCACAAATATAATCCTTTTTAACACTATTTAAATTGGTAATATTGGAATACCTGAAAATGTGAATATCTTCGAACACACAAGAATAAATTAAAGCAATCAAGCAAAAATTAGAATGTTAATGTAAACACAGATAACAGATTATAACATAATGTAAGAAAATTACATCGTAGGATCGATCGTAGGCAACCTAAATAACAGCAAAACTATTGTACTCTCTGCTCATCTATAATTCGCACGCTTCTCGGTTGTACGAAATATGAATAACATCCGCTCAAACAAATTCAAATTTATCATGCCGAACAGATTGCGAATCTATACGTAATTAAATGTATTCTCTATATTGCCAGGTTAATCACTTCAATTGGATAAAAGCATGTGAATTATGTTCTTAACATAAATATTACATCTTTCATTTTTACATAGTTCGTACATACATACATACATGTTATAGGTGCATCCTAATGAAAGTTCATTTCTGGAGACACATCTAATTCGAGAAAATTTTAAACTATAATGTGAATGACACTATTTCTGCAGTGGTTTTTTGGTTCTGTATTACTTAATTTGTGAATATTATACAAGCAACAGAGGTATCTATTTTTTTTTTTTTCTGTTTTCCATTAATATACATTTTCGTTTAAAAAATACACAAGGTGTGTAAGAAAATACATACCATTTAACACCTATTAAAATCAATTTGAATCGAATTGAATGCAATTTATCCATCGACCATTATCTATTCGACATTTAGAACTGAAAAAGACTGGAAAGTAAGTTTACTTCTTCCTCAAAAGATAAGAAAATGTTATAATTAGTAAATAGTTGTATACGTTAGGTGCGCTACAAATAACCTAACGCACGACATTTGTATTAGCTTTTTTAACCGAGAATAATCTTTAGGAAACCCTATTAAACAAAAAAAAAACACCATTGTGAAACAGTCAGTAGATACCGTAGATTGGCAGCACTGCGTTCTGACAACTCGATTAATCTTTTTTTTTGGATTTGGGCCCATGTCAAAAGGATCAAAGTCCATTTTTTTGATGATTTGCGGCCAATAATAATTAAAACAGCCATGAGAATAACGGTGTTTTCTTAAACTTAATTTGAAATATCACTTATCTCAAACTATAATTTATTCTAGATTGTGTCCTACTGTTTTTAACATTTAAAGGCCATCATCAGGCGTAATGCGTCATTAGAGTTCTGAAGCTATGTCATTTAAGTTTAAATTTACTATTGTTTTAAAAACAATTGAAATAAAATTAAAAGAACACACACCACACAAACAACTATGAAATTGTTAAACGTTAAATATTTATTAATAAATAATTTTAATTTTAGTTTTATTTCAATTGTTCTTAAAACAATGATAAATTTTAACTTAAATGACGCAGCTTTAGAACTCTAGTGACGTATTACGCCTGCTGATGCCACTTAGTCGAAACCGGTTGTAATCATATCAAAAAATTTTGATCGAAGATCGAATAGAACTTGTTCCTTTTTGGTTATTCTAATACCTGACATCATATATTTCTAACAAATTAATGTATTTCTGCTTTTAACTGTAATAATTAGGAGTAATTTTTCCCAAAATACCATTATATGTATACTATATTATTTTCTCACTATAAAAAACCTGCAATCTTTGCATATTTGCCGTACTGCCGGCCTTTCAAGATCTAATACCGACATATGTTCGGTAAGAGCGCTCGAACCTCGTCCTTTAATAGCTTAATTGGTAAAGCGCCCGTCCGGCAAGCGGGAGGATGTAGGTTCGAATCCTGCGTGATGAGAAAAATTTTTCTTGGGAAAAATTACTCCTAATTATTACAGTTAAAAGCAGAAATACATTAATTTGTTATTTTCTCACTATAAAAAAAACTTGCAATTTTTGCAACATATATTTCTGTTTAAAATCCATAAAGAGAGCATATGTAGACCTAGGTCTGGTTCATAGCTATAATTTTAGATTTGTTTGCTGCAGAGACTTGGTTCATTGCACATGGGAGATCGATGTTTGAAACCTCCTTGATATTCACCCGTCTCTCTCTCTCCGTATTTTTTTATTCTTTTTCGCAACAACCTGGCAAATATTTTGTATACTATGCCTAACAAAACAATTCCTCTGTAATTTTTGCACTGTGTCTTAGCACCTGTTTTATAAATTGGGGAAATAAATGCGCTACCCAAATCTTTAGGTATTCTTTCTTTATTCCACCCTCTTTGTATTAGGTGGCTCATTTTCTGTTACAATTTCTATCCTCCTTGTTTTAATGTTTTTTTAACTCCTTTGCAACTCCAAATATTTTTTGTTGTGTAGATTCTGTAACTTCTAAAATGTCGCTCACCGCTATTTGCTTCCAAGATAACAACCCACATAGCCAAATTTAAATTTCCCGCCATTATTTTTAGTAACTTCAACGTTCAAACATAAAATTACCTACTATTTTGTACTACATTGATAGTTATTTTAATGCCTTTACGTTGAAGTTACTAAAAATAGTGGCGGGAAATTGAAATTTGGCTGTTAGGGAAAGTGACGTTAAATGACAATTAATAGACGTCGATATTACATCTCTTGCATGATATACTGACGTCTATTGAACGTCAGTTCACGTCACTCTACTACCTGGGTTCTCATTTCTGTTCTTCTGCTTCATTTAACAATTCATTCAAATTATAACAAACATAATAAAACAGATTCATAAAGTGACATCTCTCAAGTGCAGTGGCATTATTAATTTTTCCAATTCACAAGATATTTGTATTGTGAACAGATAACAACAGAACATAATAATTAACGTCGTTCAATTGAACTTATAAGGTACTCATACCTATAAACAAAGGTGATACTATACACACACTTGTGTGTATTTGTGTAATTAGTGCAATTCATTTTTTTGATTGGAATCGTTTGATTTTAAAGATAAACTTTATAATAAACATTCCCATAACATTTTTTTTTCATTTGCACTACCATTATCTCTATTTTCGAATTCGTTCGAATAGTTTGCAAACTAGACCAGCTGCGTTGGCTGTTCAATATTAGTAGATTAGACGATTATTGGTAGCAATAATTATGCCGGAAAAAATAAAAAAATCATAATAAGTAATAGGTACTTCAAGTGTAATATCTGCACTTCGTTTCGTGACGCTGTAGGAACTGATTGGTTTTTATTTCATTATTCTCGTTATTGATTGGTCAGTGCAACTGAACATGGCGCATTTTCAAACAATTAAATTTGCCTACCAATAAACAGCATCGCATAGGTCATATTTTTGTTCTCTTTGTTGCTTGAAAAATTCAATATTGCCAAATCTGTCCCACGCCGCTCGAAATACCACCAAAACTAAAAGAGGAAAAGGGAATGAAGTGTATATACGTGTTAATGATAAGAACACGGAATATAACGTTGTATATTAGCCAAATTTTCTTCCTTGTCTCTCTGTATACGCACGACCCCTTGATTATAATGGGGAAAAGTTCCCCATACTAATAAAACCAGAAGCAAGTACAGCTCTATCATAATTTCCGTATATAACAAAACATAAGGATACAAAAGTTACATCCATGTAATCAATAGTTTTAAATTATTTTGCTTTTGAATAAAACTGTTGACAAGATATAATTTTATAGTCTTAAAATGATGATTCATTGTATTATACATAGAGGAATGCAAGATACATAAAATCATCCCCTAGTCGTAAAAAAGGCAAAAAATTATCGCGTTACTGTGAGGGCTGAAATTTGTAGGGGGCCTTTTCAGATATTATCCCACATCTCTTGAAACCCGCTACAATCATGCAACATTAAAAATCATGTAGCGCCCCGTGGCGGTTTATGCTACATTAACTCAGTTGATGGCATTCCTCGCAAACGAACTTGACCAAAAAAAGTCTTTTCTTTGTTTGTTAAGTAAATTTATTTTCACTTTTCCTATAGCTACATTTAATCAATATCATTTATTTTCTTCTCTGACTAAAAAAAGTTAAATCTTCGGCGATTTCTGTATATAAGTATACTTAAATTTTAAAAAACATGAAATTATCTTTTGTATTGCTTTTACCCTAATAGCCAAATTTAAATTTCCCGCTACAATTATTAGTGAATTCAACGTGAAGGCATTAAAATAACTATTAATATAGTACAAAATAGTGGGTAATTTTATGTTTCAAAGTCGAAGTTACTAAGAATAATTGCGGGAAATTTAAATTTGGCTATTAGGGTAGTGATAGATTTCTTGATATAAATATAATTGCGGGAAATTTGAATTTTCTTTTTTTTATTACATGCCAATTATGAAAAGGATAATGAAATTGGAAAAGCATTACATCTCGTTTAGGAAGTCGTTTGATACCGTAACAGATGCAAAGAGAAGAACAAAAATCCATACAAGAACTGAGAGACGAGATGAAACTGGAAACACAATTAGGGGAATATAATAATTATTAGAGGAATCGTGGAGCGCAGAAGTTGCCGTAGTTTCATAATTGATCGTCTTATTAAAGATGAGTTAAGTTCTTCCTTTGTCTGCAGAGGGTTGCTAAGGTAACCGACGTACTGCTTCCTCTTTGCTTATTGCAGACGCTAATATCATAATTGGGTTACATTACATCTGGGTCCAGTCTTACAGGTAGTAAACAATTTAACATCCTACCATTATTCTTTCAATTTTAGGTATAATGTCGTAGGTAGGTACATATGTACAAAAAGAAACTTCATTTCTTAATTAAAATACATTGTGCGCTTGAAATATAAGAGAAAATATTTAAATACATCTATTTATGTCCAGAAGTTTCAGACTACGGATTGTGCTTTATAATTCTGAGATTGTTGAGGCTACACGCTATGTTGATAGTACAAGTTTCGAATTTTTCTTTTGTTTCGAAATTATGATTATTTATGATACTAATACCACCCAGTAAGGCGCATCAGAAACCCCCTTGGCAAAATTTAAATTTCCCACAATTATTCTTAGTAACTTCAACATTGAAACACGAAATTATCATTGATTTTGTATTAGATTACTAGTTGTTTTGATGTATTTCTGTTAAAGTTATTGAAATAATGGTGGGAAATTTAAATTTTGCCAAAGAGGAAGTTGCTAACAGAAATACTCATGAACGCCTACTATATTCTGTGGGAATGTTCTATCACAGACAAGATAACATATGCACTTTAATAGTAGAGTGAAATCCTTATTCTAGAAAGAAAATTCGTATAATATTCTATATATCTATACTTTTATTCACAATGATTCTCTGATTAGTTCAGCAACATGTTTAATGGGAAATAAAAATATATCTAGAATATCTAAAAAAAAATACTTATTTTTAAGGGTCTATGGCGAAACGGAACAGCAGAAACAAATGTTGCTAAGAACTAATATGTACTTTTATTTTATTTTTTTCAGTAAATAAAATAATAAATTTATTTTAATTTTTATTGATGCAATAATAATATTTTACGTAATAAATTCTCTCTAGAGCACACTTTTTTACTCTAACTTTCAAAATTCCCTCTAAAAAGGGATGCCGTCTCTCATATACAAATTGTTATCTTAAAGAAACCTTATTCGTATTACGCTACTAGTTTCAGTTTTTAAGACCTTTTTCGGGCGTACAGAATATTGAAATAGTCAATTTGTTGAAATTTGTGGGAAAACATTTACCTAGCAAGCCATTTAGCAAGCTCATTACCACCAAATTATCACTATTACACAGACTACAAGTAACTGTGAAAGTAACAAACACGATTTTGCAAATGGCAAAGTACACTGAAATACAAAATTCATGTCACCCTAAAATTTCTTCGTGAGCGAATAATATATCTAATTTAAATGTAAACATATCTTAGGCACCACTCTACGAAAACTTCAGCGCTTAATGAAATAAGAACCACATTTTATGCAAACCCAGAGACATATTAGGTATTTTTGTAAATATAAATCGCGATTGTGATTATGTGTGCGATTACCAGTGATTGTTTACATTTCAAACAGCAATATGGCTGAAAATATGAGAGTATACGTATTAAACAAATCTGTGCGTTGAAAAACTGAAACAAATCGCGGATTAATCGTTGTGACGTAACGAATAATTTTAGAGTCACAATCACAATCGCGATTTATATTTACAAAAATACCTATTATATGTTGTACACCTTAAGGAGACATGAGTTTTGTATTTGACTGTACCTATTGTAGCCCTTGAAACCTTGAAACGTCAAGTTATCTATAACTGATATTTGACTTTTAGTGATCTGTAATTTTAATTACAAAAGTACATACTTCAAGCACTATGGGAGAGTTGCTTTATTAACCGGTTTCCATCAAAGATGCCTTTGATGCCATCAAATTAGTTTCCTTATTCAACGATGACTGTTTGGTTGTACATCAGAAAGAGTTGGAATTTTCATCATTTGTTTTATGGTGTTAATCAGTGCCATTAACAATGAGGTTTGGTGAGTTGGTTGCTTGATGGAGGGGGCACAAACAAAATTGAGGATTGCCATAAGTAGTATGAAAGTAAGATTTTGTATTTTAAGATAAACTTATTTGATCAAAAATGTTTTATCATTGTGAAAGTAATGGACTACATTTCAATGAAAACGATATCGAACTTTTAAATACAGGTATTTTTTTGGTTACACCTATTATTTTGAATTTGGGTGGCAAAAGAATTATTATCCACCAAAGCGTTTCCTTGTTTAGCAAAAAAATTGCTTACGTCAGTACTCATCACTTGATGACGCTATAATATACACCAACAAACATTTGGTGAATAAAGCAACTCTCGCTATTCTGTGCTTCGCTTCAACCCTTCAAGAAAAATAAAACTAAATTACCAGCTGACAAATTTTTAGGTATTTCTAATGTAAACTATTGGCTACACTGCTGCTATCATTCCAAGTATTCCAACATTTCCCGCCAATTTACCGGTTTTCTTGTAATTACATACTTTTATTGCTTGACCGAGTGTTTCTGACCGGTCTTCGCCCTTACTTCGTCTTTATGTACTTCTAAGGGTGCACAGTTTTCTACCTGCTCCTTTATTTATTAGATGAAAACCATGGTGAATAAACCAGGCAACAAGATGTACGTCATAAAGCGAGGTACACAGTCAGATTTTAGGTTATTTTAAATATCTTTTGTTTTAATACATTCTTTTAATTGTTAGACGGCCGAAAAGAACACGTGCACTTGGATAAGATCACATCTAGAATTCAAAAATTATGTTACGGTTTGAATATGGAGTTTGTGGACCCGGTAAGTAATTTTGCAGTGCTATTTATAATAAGGAGTAAATAATTTTAATTTTTCAAGCTGTCCATTACATTAAAAGTAATAAATGGGTTATACCCCGGCGTTACAACGGTTGAATTGGACACCTTAGCAGCAGAAACAGCTGCGATGAAGACAACGGACCATGCGGACTATGCTACACTTGCTGCTCGAATAGAAGTGTCGAACCTACATAAAGAGACAAGAAAACAATTTACAGGTGAGATATTGTGGTTTTAGTTATTAATGCATGGATTCACTAACGTGAACAGTTACATTTCTTATTCTAATTAAAAAAAAATGGTTTTTCCCTATCGCATGATTCTTTTAATCCTCATATCAGTTTTTATTTCCTCTTTACAATTTTAATATTCACACTAAATTGCTTAAGAAAAATTATAGCACATGCTTATTTAAATAGTGTTGACATGTATTCCAGATTATTTAAGATAAAAAGTTATGAGTCAGTACATACATTTTGGAAATTATTTGAGTAACAGGATTTACATTAAAAATTTGATTTGATATCATTTTTTTGCAAAATGTTTTATGTTTTAATAGGAATAATACTTTGAGGTCAAACAAATTATAATCAGGATGTTTTTTAATTAGATGTGAACACTAATCTATCTATGTATATGTGGGTATAATAGGAAATTTTGGTATATTTATTTAAAAATTGCACGTGAATATTTGATCTATTTTAGAAATTTTTTTAACAATCAAATTATTTTATTCATAGGCAAAATTAGTGCAAATAAAATAGTCCATAGTCCATACATATAATATATAGGTACTCACAGGATGTAGTGTAGAGTTGAAAATTCCTAGATTTGTTTGATTTTCGTCTTATTTTTGCTTAGGTACTATTAATAAAGTAGATTTGTACACTTTTTTTAACTAAATTTCCAATAACAATTAGTTAAATTAAAAGTAAAGTAGATCAAAATACATGCATATAAAAATCTATGGATATACATTTTTCTACGACAAATGTTAAGATAACAAGTAATAAATTATTCTGGTTACTGCTAGAAAATATAATGACGGATATACTATTTAAAACCAGTGAAGGCATAGAACAAATTGTCGGCGCCTTTGCTGTTGTATTGTCAAAAATTATATTAAACAGCAAAACAAAAAACAGTACGAAAAAAAGCAAATAATAAAATAAAAACGCATGAGTATTTTGCTGGAATAATGTAGTAGCAGTAAAGTATTCCAGTAGTAAATAAACTGGAAAAAACGGGCGCCTTCAAAATCATCGTTAGTAACGATAATGGTGGCGCCATCTATGCGGATTCATAAACTGCGGTAAGCACCGCGGACACGTTGCAAGAATCACTTTTTATTCTATTTCTTCGCTATTTAAAACCTCAATCAAATGTGTTCCTTGTTTTATTTCGATATCTGATTACTACGTAAGTATTGAAATATGTGTATACCTTATATACATGTAGTTACCTATAGTGGGTAGTTTCAGATCGCTTAAAAATCCACCACTACTATAAGCTAGATGGCACTGGGTGAAGTAGATGAAATGCATAAAAAGAAAATTAAAAAAAAAATCTCTGGAGTTGGAAGACAATTCTCTTTTTTCTTGTTTGATCAAGAAATCACTTGATCTATGGAAATATTCACCCGCATTGTAGATATACTTGCATATTGACACGAATAAACATAAAATTGTGTTTTTACATTTGAAAGGATATAAACTGCCTTAGAGAGAATTGGTATATTTTTACACAATATATTAATGAAATAACAGTTTTTCGTTTAAAGTGGAAGATTTAAATTATCTTAATTTTTTGCATTGGATATTTATCATTAAGCAAAAATCATGTTTTCCGCAATTTTTAATAACTTGAATATTGAGGATGGAAATCTCTTATCGACTTTAACTTTTTGGCAATAACATCAGAGAACAGATAATCAACTGGAAAAACTGAATGCCAGTAAAAAGTAAAAGTAGTGATAATATAAATTAAAAGCTATCCATTAGATATTTATACCATATCATAGAAAGGAGTTCGTAGATCAGCAACTAAAGGATTTTTTTCTAATTTGAAGTAGTCTTCAATTATAAATCTAGATAATAAATAATTTTTGATTGAGAGAATTTTTCATTGTTTACACTAATCTATTCTAATTGATCGAATAGTTGACATATTTGTTAGTATCAATCCAATATGTTAGAAACAATTTCGTAGAAGTGAAGCATTACCATAACTAGTGACATCATAACATATAATTGATTCCACAAAAAAAAAGGGAAATTGTATACATTGCACTTACTAGCATAAAATCTGATAAGCAGAAGAATCTATTAACCAACAGTCTTCAACTACGGCGCAATCTATAAATTTGTTTCAAAGAATTGAAACTATTAAATCAATAATTAAACAAATCCAAAATAATACCACAGCTACTGAGAGTAATTCCATTACAACAAATTGTGGAGATATGTGTATTTTCAGCAAATAATTTATAGTATGTGAAAATAAAAAAATCCTATTCAATTCAAAAATATTTAATTATTAAGGACATATTTCGGCTTATGAATTAGCCATCTTCAGGTCTCCTACAAGAGAGAATGTATGTAAAACATTGGTAAGTCTGTTTTTATATAAATATTGGGAAAATGCAATTACGTGATAAAAAATACTAAAATTGAAATTCTTAACATTACATAATTGCATCGTGGGCCTCGATCCTTGGCTGAGTTTCTGTTTGTCTTGTTTTCTTTTCCTTCTCATCCATTTTTTTTTTTGTATATTGAAATGTATTATCACATTATGTATTGCCCTCTTGGATTTTTATATCTGTTAGGCGTAAATACATATATGCATTATTATTTTTATTTTTTTTTTATTTTGTTATTATTTCCTACTAGATTTGTCCACGTCATCAGTGATTTTTTTTATTAACTTAATAAATACTTTATTGTGCTTGTATTGACGTTATTGGCTTTTTTAAATGTTGCTTATCAAGTAATTGTTCTAGCCTAGTATCTACATTTAGTTATGTTTATGTTACTCTTAACAAAAAAAAAATGAGGAAACTACAAAAATATGTATCGATTTTTATTTACTTTATACCATTAAGCAGGGATAGTAGATACTGTTAATTATTCAAATTTATCACTGACAAATAAATGGATCATAATAAATTCTTACTCGACTCAAACTGAAAAATTTTATGAAATAATCAGAGTTTATTAATGGAAGGCAGGTTTGCTTGGATGGTTTCTGTATCGTTCATTATTTAAAATAATTTCATTTGTAACACGACCTTTCAGAGACTTTTTATTAGAGTTAATTTAGGTAATTAAGGGAATAGGGAAATCCTGCGGGTATATATTTTTTAACTGAATTTTTGATTTGATAACTCGTAGTAAATTTTATGTGGATATTGGAAATACTTAGCTAAATTGTTATAATGATAAGAAAAAGCTAATAATTAAAAAAGTGCAGTGGTTGTATTAATGTATTTGAAATATCATTAGAAAAAAGTTTCCTTATTTATTAGCCGCTTTTGCTTAAACGTTAATGTGTTCCATGTATTACAGATGTTGTAGAAGCCCTTTACAATACGGTGGATGATGAAACCGGACAAAGAAACCCTATGATATCCGACAAGCACTACAAAATCATAATGGAAAACGCAGATCGTCTGAATTCGTGTATCATCTATGATAGAGATTTCTCCTATAATTATTTCGGTTTTAAAACTTTAGAGCGATCCTACCTATTGAAAGTCAACGGAAAAATAGTTGAGAGACCTCAACACATGTTAATGCGCGTCGCTGTTGGAATACACGGTGAGGACATAGATGCCGCGATTGAAACTTACAATCACATGTCCGAGAAGTACTTCACACACGCCAGCCCGACTCTTTTTGCCGCTGCGACGCCCAGACCTCAATTGTCTTCCTGTTTCCTACTGATGATGCCGGAAGATTCCATCGACGGAATCTTCGATTGTTTAGCGCAATGCGCCAAGATATCGAAATCAGCTGGAGGTATCGGGGTAAACGTACACAATATAAGGGCGAAAGGAACCAGGATCGCCGGAACAAATGGTGTATCTAACGGATTGGTACCAATGTTGAGAGTTTTTAATAACACTGCTCGTTATGTCGATCAAGGAGGGAATAAAAGACCAGGAGCTTTTGCCATATACGTGGAACCGTGGCATGCGGACATTCTGGATTTCCTCAACTTAAAAAAGAACACTGGAATCGAGGAAGCGCGAGCTAGGGACTTATTTTACGCCCTATGGATACCAGATTTATTCATGAAACGGGTTGAAGCGAACGGCACGTGGTCTTTAATGTGTCCGCACAAATCTCCCGGCCTTTCCGATTGTTGGGGAGAGGATTTCGAAAAATTATACGAAAAATACGAGGCGGAGAAAAAGTATGTTACGCAAATACCCGCTCAACAACTTTGGCGGGCGATAATCGCGTCGCAAGTCGAAACCGGCACGCCTTACATGCTATATAAGGACGCTTGTAATCGAAAAAGCAATCAGCAGAATTTGGGAACGATAAAGAGCAGCAATTATGTACGGAAATAATCGAGTACACCTCCAAAGAAGAAATAGCCGTTTGTAATTTAGCGTCGATTGCTGTTAATATGTTCGTGAAAACCGATAGGAAGACTTATGATTTTGAAGCATTGAAAAACATTACTAAAATCGTTACACGCAACCTCGATAAGGTGATCGACGTAAACTATTACCCGCTACCTCAGTGTAAGACTTCTAACATGAG